>BGPR01005118.1:0-38404 GCA_013235015.1 Araneus ventricosus
AAACTAACATTTACTAACGCTTGCGAAAAAGAAACTGTTTCCTTTCAATATCTACTTTCAAGCATATTCTGATATAAGCAATTTTATGAGACATTAACTGACGTATACGAAAGAGACCTTAAGCTTGCCTGTAACATGTACAGTAAAGTCTTTTTCCATCTAAGAAAAAAAGGAAGACCTCTTAACGCATACGATAGACAAACTGTTTGTTTGTGACAACTGCTATAAAATATTTTCTGGTCAAATCATTTTAAGGAGACTTTTACTGATGCATTTGATAGAAAAACCATATGTTTGCGGTATTTACAGTAAAACATTTTCTGATCGGGGTTCTTTAACGAAACATTTGCTGACATATACGAAAGAGAAACCGTATGCCTGTGAGATATACAATAAAGCGTTTTCTCAGCAGGGGAATTTAAAGAAACATTTACTAAAGGCTCGGAACCACGATCAGATAATCCCCGAGCTACTCGCGTCGTAAGGGGTTTGTGGTTAGTCTGAATTGGACCAGATGCGCCATTCCCACGACGCGTAACTTGGCAAATTTTCTCCGCGCCGTCTGGCCAGTGAACCGCTTTTCGTCAAACCTCTCATCACTCTACAGGTCAGCAACAGTTTTCGAGAGTTTCCCTTCTCTCTGTTTCTCACCAAGTGCGCGCCTAAGTCCCCGAGATGAAAAGGGCCTCGACGGTATCATTTCAATTTTGAATAATATTTAATAGTAAGCATTTCATCGAATTTTATGAGCTCACTGAGCTCCAAAAAGGAAACAAAATTTCATAAAAATTGGAAATATTTTTGGGTACTGAAGTTTAGTGTTACATTTATAGCTTTATTAATTACAACGCAGGTCTTTTCGTTTGATTTGAAAATAATGTTTTCGAAATGTGAAAAAAAATTTGCTTCTTTAAATTCATATTCAACAGAAAGAGTAAATGTGTTAGTCAGTGTTCTATTCTCTTTTGTTATATTTGCAAAGATTGTGACTACCAATTTATTTCCTTATATTTAATTCAATAAAAATAGGATATGGCGTACAAGAAATGAAATTTTTGTTATAACAATGCATCTGAAGCGTTGCTATTAAAGCATGCCCTATTTAATATCCAACACAATTTTCGCGTAAAAATAACAAGAAATTAATAATCTATTTAAATCTTATAATTCCAACAACTGACCGTTTTTTGATGACAATATATTTTTAAATATTTATTATCTTAAAAAATATGTTCTTAAAATGAATTTCTGTGTTTCTCGATTTCTTGCGTTTTCATTTTTTAAACTAAAATAAAAATGTTAATTATCTGTCTTGAAAAGAGAGTCAAGAATTATTGTTAAGTTCAATTCCCTGAATTTCTGCAATGGCTTATTTAATATTATTACGCTTCTATATATATGAAACATGAAGAACTAAATAACATTTAAACTTGACATTTAGTTTATAAGAAATCATAATCGCCTTCTTTCGATGCAATGAGTATAAAATTTGTACAAATTTAAACTTTGTCGCTTTACAAGGTATTTAATAAACATGCAGCATTTCATCAAACTAAAAAAATAATTTACCGTTTAGAATTAATGTATAATTTTAATTCTAATCAATACTTAAAGCATCATGTTGATGTTTTATGTGCTTGTATTTGACCATTTGCTCGTTTTTATTAAAATCAGGTTCATGTTCTATTATAATTTATATGCGAGATTTTTTAAGTTTGCGATTATCTTAGTGTATGAGAAAAGTACTTTAAACTTATAATGGATTATTTTTAAAAAAAAGTTATCTGGTTCTTTTACGTATAGCAAAATAATCTGAAAAAGTCTCAGAATGAGTTTGATTTCTTATTAATCTTCAATTTAAAAATATGCTGATAAAAATGGCTTGGAGCATTTTTTTTTCTTTGTTGCATGAATTCATGCCTCAAGAATTTTTTAAAACTTATAAAATGGCGAGACAAAGCGGTTTATAACACTTTGCTTCTTCAATGAAAAGAGGCATAGATAGTATGCTGATTTTAAAATTTAATATTAAATATCATTTTTTTTTGCATTCCCACTTCATATTACTTCAGTATTTAGCATGAACATAATTCCTTTTAGTGCTTTATGCCTCACTAATGTTATTAGAAAATAATCGTGATGTATTCAGTAGTAATTCAGAAAGCAATTTTGGAAAGAAAAAGTTATTTGCAGCTTCCTTTTATTCGATAATAATTATTCATTTACCATATGCAAATTTCGAAATCTTAATTATTATTAATTAAGATGTAAATTAAATATACTGATTATAAAGTTACATAATGTAGTAATTATAAAATGAAAATTTATCAATAAAAATGTAGTTATTATCATTAAAAGTATGCAAAATAATATTATTCAAACAGGGAATACAAACAGTAATATCATACAGTTTTGCGGATTCCATATGATAGGTTCTTCCTCGTACAAATCCAAAAACTCCATAATCAATTCGGTATTCTACTCCATAATCCTTTCGAAACTGCTAAAAAACTAGAACGCGAGAACAGAGTACAAAATACAACAGGCCACGGGAACGAATCGCGTCGCTCAGTTCTCGCGTCTTTGATGTTTGAGCTTTTTACCGCCACAAGCCGGGAAACCACAGATGCTCTTACAAGCCCCCGAACGACAACGAATCTACCTGTTCCCATGGCGGGAAGTAACGTGCACCGCAGACGAAACCTGTGGGTTATCTGCTCGTGGCATACTACGGGGCTTAAGGCATACGAAAGAGAAAACATATGCCTGCGATATCTGCAATAAAACAATTTGTGATCAAAGCAATTTAAGAAAACATTTACTTACGCATACTAAAGAAAAATTACGGCGTTGTTAAAATAATAAATTCATAAAAGTGGTATAGTGGTTCATAAATAATACAAAATTAAACTTTGCAATAACCCTATGGCTCAAAAATTTTAGCGTTTAAATTTCCAGGTCATTACCTTATTCAAGTGCTGAAACTATAAAAATGTATCACTCAGAGACTAATGATCAATTCAACAAATATTTATTATTAAACAATACTTGGTTAATCATGTATTACATCATTATTCAGGTTGGGTTCACAACATTTAATTAGGAAATAACACCTTTTTGCCACCTGAGCTCTCAGGAGTAAAATAAAATTACTTAAATGAATGCATTTAATATCTACTCTGTACACGCCAAAAATCGGTCTCCTTCCTAAAATCTCCAGCTCTGGAGTTAAAACCGAAGTCACGTGATTGAGATCACACCGCTGATTGCCCAGCTCCTTAACCTACAGGATGACGACATTCAAACTTTCTTTTCGAGGCTTCTAGAATTTCTGAGCAGGTGCAGGCAGTAGTCACCGACTATAGAAATCTGGTCGTGTCGAGCGGAAATCGCCCTCCATAAGAAATGATTGCTTCAGGGGTCAGCACTCACAGGCACCAAGGTCAGCCACTATTCGAAACGATGTATGAAACAGAATATCAGAAAGAGAACGTATTACGTTTGGAGAAAAAAACTAATTCCGTCCTACATATTCAGAATTTAAGCAATTAATTACCTTTTAAACAAACACACAAAATGACACAGATATTCGCATAATAGATTTGAGTGAAAAGAAATAATATATAATGAAAGACTGTATGAATTTTATACATAAAGAAATTGTTTCCAAAAAGAGCTATGAAATGAATTGTTACTTATATAGTTTAGATAAAAGATCAGATTTGGAATTTACCAAATTAAATGCACTAAAAAACAAATTGAGGTTATTAATTTAGAAGTCAAGTTATTAATTTATTTTCAATGTTCTGAGATAACGCAGCAAAACCTTATGCCTGCGAGATACGCCTTGAAGCGTTTTCTCTCCATGGAACTTTAAAGACACATTTACTGACTCATACGAAAGAGAAACCGTATGCCTCCGAGATATGCAATAAAGCGTTTTCTCAGTAGGGAAATTTAAATACATATTTACTGACGTATACGAAAGAGAAACTATATCCCTGCGAGATATGCAATAAAGCGTTTTCTCAGCAGGGAAAAGGCGTAATTACTGACACATTAGTAAAAGAAACTTATGTTTTGATTATATGTAATAAAGTTTAAAAAGACATTTACCGAGACATGTGGAAAAGAATCTGTATGACCTTTGTTATAAAGCTTTTTTTTTTGCAGTCATTATTAATTACACATTTACTGACGCATAGATTGACACCGAAACTTTTATGTTTGTGAGATATGTAGTACGTTATGTTCTCTGTAAGTTGGATGAATGACAGATTTACTGACGCATACGAAATCTTAACCTAAAGTCTGAGACATCTTCTGTAAAGCGTTTCCTCTGCCAATTAATTTAGACAGGCTTTTATTGTTACAGACGAAATAGAAAAAATATGCCTGTAACATTAGTAAACTGCTTTCCGATTAGAGATATTTAAGAAACATTAAGTGGCGCGTAAGAAAGAGAAGTCATATGCGTTTGTGATTTTTGAAACATAGCATTTTCTGATCGAAGGAGTTTAAGGAGACATTTACTTACGCATAACGAAAGAGAAACCATACTTCTGTTTTTCATATAGTTGCACATTTTCTTGCCGAGGCAAAAGACCTATTTTTGGTGCGTACGAAAGAAACCTGTGAAAGCATTTTCTCAGATTTCAAGATTTCTTGAGGTGTCTCGAGAGATAAAGCATTTTCTCAGAAATCTATTTAAAGAATGTTTATCGGCATTTGCAAAAGTGAAACTATACGAATGTGACTTTTTGTGTTAAAACATTTTCTTTGAAAAAAATTAAAGAAACATTTACTGACACATTTGAAGAAGAAATACTAGGAGTTTGAGTGAGGATATTAAAACACTTTCTCTGAAAGAAAATTTGAAAACATTTTACTGACACATTCGAACGTGGAACGCTAGGAATTTGACTTGTATTATAGCATTTTTTCAGAAACAAAATTTAATGGTGCATTTATGATATATACGACAGTGAAACCGTAGGAATATTATTTTTGTAGGATTTTTTTTTTTTTTTTGAAGAATGATTTATAAGTGTGTGACTCTGTACTTCGTGTGAGAAGAAATTTCGTAGGGTGTAAATTTTAGGTAGGATGCAGATCGAAAACAGTTATGTTTCATTTTATTAGAAGTTGTTAAAACAAATGCATTTTAAAATATCATATTTGATGACGTTTGTTTTATAATTTCTTCACTATTTCTCTCTCGTTTTCTACCATTTTTATATGAATCGCCTGAATAAATATTAAAAATAGATTTTTTACGTAGGTCTACGTTCCTCCCATTGGGGTCTCAGGAAAGAATTTGATTCACACTCCAAAACGGCACAAAAACGTTGTATAGGAGATCCTCTATATCCCGATAACTACATATGTTGAAAACATAAGTAATGTCTTATTTTAGAGATAAAGGGTAACAACAGAAGTTACAAAAAAAAAATTGAAAATCGGAATTGTGGTTCAGCGACTACTGAGTTGCAAAGTTGGGCAAAAATACGCATGAATTGGTGACGCGATCCTCTATATCTCAGTAACTACATATGTTAGAAACATAATTAAATTATTCATGGCAAACAACGATGATATTTTAAACGATCAGATCGTTGAAATTTCTGTGGTTAGAAAACGCGACAATGCATTGCCGTAGCAAGACTGCTTTGAATGGATAAGGAAGGCAAAAAATGAACAACAAGAACTGGTATTAGAATTTATACATCGTTTATGCACTCATTGCGAAACAAAAGAGAATTGAGAGTAATTTCGAGAAACAAAAAATAATTGAGAGTAACTTCGAGAAACAAAAGAGAATTCAGAGTAACTTCGAGAAACAAAAGAGAATCACGAGTAACTTCGAGAAACGAGTATCGCGAGTAACAAAGAGAATCCGAGAAACTTCGAGAAACAAAAGAGGATCGGGAGTAACAAAGAGAAACCGAGAAACAAAAGAGTCACGCGAGTGAAGTAGTCCTACGCCTACTACGCATCAGTAGCTGTTTGAAAAAGACAGCTTCCAGTCATTTTTTTTCTCTTTTGGTACTTTTCCATAAGCGGGATCAGGGCCGGATTTACATAATTTTATGCCCTAGGCCAAAACACATAATTATGTGCCCCAGTGCCGGAGCGAAAATAAGTGGTGCCGGGTCATGATGGGATTTTTTTTTCGCCCCCTTCCCACCACCATTATCGGTGACTTAGCTTGTGTAAATGGCGCTTAAGGCATGGTATTTTTTTGCCCCTCCCCATCGTATTTAGCTTCAAAAATGGCGTAATGAAATTTTTTTTATTTTTTAAGTTCATATATGTTGGAATATAATAAGAAAAGAATTTTTTTTCTTTCAATGACGCAAAAATGTATATCGAAAAAAAGAGAGAATATTGGAAGTCAGAATTAACTTGTTTTGTACCAAACGTGAATTAATAAAACTTCGGTGGACAATATTTTCGAAAATTTTATTTAGAAGAAAAACCCATCGAGCCTAAGTGGGCGGGCGAGCAAACTAAAATACACTAAAATTTTCTAAGATGTAACACTGAATTCTTTAATCTTACTTTAAATCGATTTTAACATTTGTTCCCGATTTAGTAGCTGATATAAATGCACCAAAAATTCGAAAATATTCGAACAATGCAAAAAGCGAGTTAAACTTGGAAAGAACATTAAGTTGCTTCAGTGGCAACGTCTCAAGAAGCTGTCTCTGCAGCTACACCTACAAGGTCGAGAAAATTAGGAAAACACACCACAGTTAGTTTTTTTTTATGAATAAGAAACAACATAAAGCATAATTCACACGATGGAACAACGTCGCTCTTAAAATTTAATTATTAATATGTTTTGGAATATTTCTATAAAAAGTCTTTCTAGTACAGTAGACTTTCGATTAACGGGATCGGATTATCCGGGACGCATATAGGCATTCTGTACTCAAGTAGAGCACCATTGTAACTTTGGAGGGCTCTGATTGGACAAGCGAATCTGACGTCACTCTTCTGCACATCGCATCAACAGTGAGACATGCGTATCTTGTTTATAGTTCTTAAAACTCAAAATACTAATTTTTTCTCCAAGATATTGCCTGAATTTGTTTTCAAAAGGGGAATCTTTCTTCTTCTTGATTTAATGTCGTTAGATTTGCTTTAAATTCTTTCTTTGTGAATATATTGTCATGTTTTAAAAATGTGTAACAGATGGCAGCACGGTAGCTTGCACTCGTGCTCGTAAATGCCTAATACATCTATACTTAATTCCTGTAATATATATATATATATTCTATACTCGTTCTAAAACTGATTTGAAAATTCTTTCTAAATTTTACTTCAAAATTTAATTTTAATAACTCTCTACAAAACTCAATTTTGGTTTAAAAAATTCTAAATTTTGCTTGAATCATTGAAATACGATTTTCAAATTTTTACTGAAATAAGACAAGTTTTTTTTAACTACAATCCTTTTTCATAAGTCGTAATCGAGTGCCATAATAAAAGGTTGGCTGCTGATAGAAAATCCTGATCAGCACTACTGTTAGAGATCTTGATAGCCATTCACTGTCTGGTATTTTTATTCATCTTAACCATGCAAACAATATTTAAAACACACGTTTTATTTTTAACCATTTGCAATATTGCAGTTGGTAATATTTTTTATTTGTTTGCTGTATTAATGAGACATTGAAATCATGCTAAGTATTTCGGTTGCATGAGTTTGTGAGAAAGTCAAGAGAATACATAATTAACCATTATGGAAGATGAAATGAAATGAGATAAAATAAATTATTTAAAGTTGTTTCACTTTGGAGCAAAATTCTTCTAACGGTCATATTAGAAATTACACTGAAAAATTGTGTGAACATAAATCTAATATTCATAAATTTCCATACTCTAATTGAGATTTGCACTAATAACAGATTTGTCTTCCTGGTTTACGACAGAAAGATTTCTTAATTATAAAATATTGAGTTTTTGAAATAAAAATGTGAATAAAAAAATTTAATAATCATTTTAAAAAATTAAATTAATGCAAAAAAACAATTTTGCACCGAGTATAGAGAAAGAGCAATGTAGTAAAATACATGATCAAAGAAATTTTTATTTAAAATACAAAATATTTTTTAAATTTAAAAAAAGAGAAAAATTCCTTTAGGTATACTTATGAATAAATACATTGTATTACAAAATACGCAGTATACTTTCGATAACTCAAAATAAGAAAAAAAAAAATTGAGATAGCAAGGTAACCCTCAAAACATAAAAATCACCCAAAATAACATAATCGGAATTCTGAATAGCCATGGCGTGTTACACGAAAAAGATTTCGCCATCGCTATTTGAAAGAATCAGTCAGAGCGTGGTCAGAGGTAAAAAAAACAAGCAAAGCATAGTTACGTCACATTCGCTTGTCCAATCAGAGCCCCCCAAAGTTACAATGGTGCTCTGCTCGAGTACAGTATGCCTATATGCATCCGGGACGGACCCCCCCCCCCTCAAAAGGAAGCTCAGATTGCGGCCATTGGAATGTGCGGGAAGACCGCATTCTTCGTTCCTGCGGTACGAAAACATTTGGAAAATGTCGGTCTTCCTCAAAAAGCTGTTCTGCTGCTGGTCAGTGCAACTAGTCACCCATCCGAAGAAATTTTAAAATCGGAAGATGGGAATATATTTGTGAAATATCTGCCCAAATGTGACAGCTCACATCAACCTATGAATCAGGGTATTATTCGAGACCTTAAGATTGCAGAAATTTACACTTTAAGTTGTTAGAGGAAGGATACGATGATTTGCGTTCTTTTTGGAAAAATCTCACAGTTTTGGATGCAATTTATTATGTTGATGCTGCATGGACATCAGTAAAAAGCAGCACGGCTAAGAAATCATGGAAGGCAATTTTATCGGATAAGGGAAATGAAATTCCTACAGATGACGACGATAGTGCTCCTTTGCAGAGAAAAATCTTAGAAGATTTGAGAAATTTAGACTGTTCTGGAAATTTCGGATGATGAAGCAGTGGGGCAATGGATTAACGAAGATTCGACATCAGAATATTGCGGAGTTTTAAGTGACGATGATATGTGTCCCTTGTAACAGTTTATACTTCTTTCAAGGGACTGATGTAAAATGAGGTATAGATGAAAAAATGTTTAATCGAAACGAAGTACTCTATCATTACAATGAATACGAATGAATCGGGACTGTGAAGAAATGAAACGGTGCTTTACTGTAATTTATTTGTCCCCGTGCTGACGCTTAATATGTTTAATTAAATCTTGTTGTTTTGTGCATTCCCCCCAAAAAATTTTGATAACTGCTGGGAGGGGGGGAATATGGTTCGGCGGGTTCCAAAAACTATTTGGTTCAGTCTATTCTTTTTCGACGACCAACGAGACTTAAAATTTGCTTCGTGCGACTGGATATTCTCATTGTAATTAAAAATACAGTTGCAGATGATAGGAGGGTTTTTTGTATTATAATATTTTACATACAAGTAATTCTAATATTAAAATATATAATTTAAAAAAATGTTTATTTAAGTGCACGGTGTCATTCCGCTGGCTTATTATCAGTCCACTAAAATTTAACATGAAAATATTTGCATCTCGAGAAACGGCGAATATATCAGATAGTTTGGAATAAATGAGTCTGCATTCTACCTATAACATGTTTCATATTTCATGAAAATTGGATCATTAGCTTAGCAGCAAAGTTGGAATACGTATACATACAAATACGCACTTTAATAAATAACGCAATGGTTATTCGTGGCGTCAGAGAATATGATATTGTGTATATGACATTGAAAGAGAATATAAACTCATAAAAAAAATTCGAGTTAGAGATTATATGAGGATGAATTTAATAAATTAAATATATTTTATATTTCATTTAACCTCCAAATATAAACTTCATTTCTAACAGCTGTAGCATTTTATAATTATGATACTTTTAGCACCGAAACAAGGACATTTTTAATTTCATTTAGAATCCTGTCTTGAGTTTTTAGTATACAATATTTCAAATGATAAATAAATTTAATTACAGAGTTTTAATGAAGCTATTTACACTAAGTTAAGCGATTATCATGTGATTTACCTGATAATTTTACCAAATCTGTTAAATGCTAAAAATACTTATTTTAAAAATGGAAACAAACGTTTAGGAAACAACAAATCTTTTTCAAATTTTAATTTATTTACTTATTCTTTTTAAGAACAATCGTTTAACCAGTGATATAGAAAACCATTTAATAACTTTATTCGAGTATTTAGATAAGATAAATTTAAAAACTTTTCAATTACAAATTCAGATTATTTTGGCTTTAGAAAAGTCCCGTTTTGTGTGAAGCAACACGAGGTCTATTTATGGCCCATCCTCATAATTTTGAACTACAGATTTCTAGGACAACGCCTGAGCCGGCACCCCCGACTCTTAACTTCTGTTCCACACCAGCAGGAACCAGTGCCGGATTATCAATTTGATAAGACAAAGTGGGGAACTGTCTGGAGGCCCCATAACCTAGGGAGCCTAGAGGCCGATTTTTCTGTCATAATTTTAGGTTATTATTATTTTTTTTTTGCTTCGGTTTAATTTAGAATAGCCATGTACTTGAACTTCTAATCAAGTATATTTTAAATTTAAGAACATTAATCTTAGGATTTTTTTCATGTTCCCAAATACACTTGCTGGTCAATGTGACCTTTTTTACAGTTGGCGGACTGACTCACGAATCACCAGCTCTGATTTTGTGTTAAGATATTTGAATTCAGATAATTTTTTTTCTTCGTATTTTCCCCCATTTTATTTAAAATTGCTTTAAAACTAAAATTATTATTTTTAACAAGCAAATAGATACTTGAAAGGTGATCTGCATTTAACTGTTTTTTTCTTTCAGTTTGTCATAATATTTTTACTAGAAAACGGCTTACATAGAAATTAAATAAAAATCAATAAAAAAAATATAGTTTTGGAAGTTCAGAATCAGAAGGGGCCCCCGAAAACTTAAATTGACTGTAGGCCTCAACAGGGCTTAATCCGGCGGGAGTACGATTAAAAATTCAGAAGTCGACACAGTTGAGAATTCAAAACGATTTAAAATGTGCGATTTTGCGGATCTAGTCACCTAGTGGGAAAAAAATTGTTAAAACAAAGAAAAGTAGCTATTTGAGACATTGCATTCGTTAATATTCGATCATAAAATCATTCATTTGCACACAAATTTTTTAAATCTTTCGTTACACCATACATTTTTTTGTAAAGATAATAATTAATATTTTAGTTTTATTTTCGTGAGTTTATCTTTAAAAACATTCTACAAAAATGTTATGGTTAAATATTTGAAAAAAATTTTAAAACCTTTTATATATATATATTCAATAAACTACCAAAATTTCGTTTCCATTTGTCTAATTGCGTCTTGAAATCTGGTAATTATGCAGGTTACAAACAATTAAAGTCTCTTGTGTTACAAACTATATTTCTACAAATTATAAACGCTTTTTTTTATATAACTGCGTTTAAAAATATCTATACAATTAATAAAAAGTAGAAGCAGTGACTGAAAACTATTTTTCTGAAATTTCGTAAATGTGTTTCTGGACTATCTTAAAAGTAAATTAACTCTTTTTTTCAATTGAACAAGCTAAATAGTGCACTTAACTTATTTATGAAGGGATTTACAGCAGATGGAATATTTATTGTCGGAATTATATTTTTTTAAAAACGAAGATACAATTGATCGATGGTTTTATATCTATATAAGAAAAATCCGGTTCATTTATTGCTACCTTATGGTATCATTCAATCTCCCCGTATCGAAACATTAACAGAAACAAAAGAAAATGAGTATTTTTTGCTACAGTAAATCTGTTTATTCTCACGTTATTATCACTATAATACACAAGTAAATTATAGAAGTTCAAAAGAATATATACACACGGTCAGACAAATTATATCAATTTATAACAAGTTATGATCACAATTAAATAACTTAATTCGTAAAATAAATTTTTTTCGCTAGACTTTTAGAATCTCGCACTTTACAACAGGTAATCTTGAGAATCTAATCGAAATGTGAAGGGAAAAAAATTAGAATCTTGTTTCACCTAGTGTAATATATATAATATTTTGTAGCAATTTTTGAAATGAAAATCTTCATACAGAGAAATTTAAAAAAATAAATATATGAACTCTATAAAATAATAACTGTTTTCATAAAGGTTAAGAAACTATTTGTGTTGAATGGAATAAAAGTGATCCAAAGAATGTAAGTCTCATAATTAATTTCAAAAATAGAAATATTTTTTTAAAAAAAATTCGTATTTATTCCATTAAAAATAAAATTGTTGAATTCTTCACTCTCAATTCTTTTATCTGTCATTTAGATAGAAACAGGGGAAATCTTTAATAAATATTTACATATTGGATTAAAATATATGAAATATCAAATTCTACAGACAATTTTGCATTAACTATATAGTACTACAACTAACTTTGATCCTAAGAAATAAAAAAAAATACTAAAGTAAACGTGATTATCATGTATTATAAGAAAAGTTTATTTTGACAAAATTTAATTCATTTGATGTGCAAATGATATTCACATGTTTCTTATTATGCACGAAAAAGAATTCGTGTACTTTCCTTAAAAACCAGAAGTTTACTCGCAAAGTTCTTTTTTCATTTTGACGCAGCTTTTGACCATGTCAGTTGACGCACCGAGTCAGACCTTGATGTTCTTGAAATTTTGCCTTGAGATTTGTATTAGATAACATTTTTTTTATTTGAAAGATAACAGTTTACTTGAAAAAATATGAACTAGATTTAGTTTTTAGGAAAGTTATTCTCTGAAGGATTCTTCTCCCAACTTTGTCACCAACGTAGAATATGGTCACTCTTATTTGATCATTTTTTTTGAGATTCGGACAAAAGAATTTTAAAGAGATTACATATACAATAATAAAAGTTGGAGACGAGGAAAAGATTCGTCAGTCCAGCGTGTAGTGTAATTAAAGAAATATTTAATTTTTTTTTAGGATAACCCTCTTCTGTTAAAATAACTTATAAATCAAAGATTTATTCATTTCATTATTTTTCGAGGAGAATTTTTTTAGTAACCAGAAAATATTCTTTGAAAAAATGTATAAACGAAAGAAATACTTAATGGATATACACAGTGGCGGACTGGCGAGGTTGCTTGCCCGATGACAAGTGGCCCCCTTAAACAGAAGACAGTTTGGGCCCCCAGAAAGTGTGGGAGAGAAAAAAGATCTCTTTCTCTATAGTAAGCTTTTCTAAAGCAATGAAATAAAATAGCCCTGTACCCAAGGCCCATGTTTTGGGGATTTATTGCCGTCGTAATTCGACCAGCCGAACGTCGGATGGTCGAATACCGACCCAAGACGCATACGCAATTACAGCTGCCCGTAGGAACTGTACTGAGGTCTCTGTCCAGTCCACTTCCTTTGACCTTCCGATCATTTACAAATGTTTCTCCAGAATGTTGCAGCCATTGCACAAACCCTCGGGCTGTTGGAACAGGGTAGCTCTTCGGTGCAAAGTCGAGCCGCAATACAATTTAAGATTTTTTTGTTGGTTTCAGAAGTCCCCGGAAAGACGGAAGGAATTGCATCCCTTTGTGCAGAAAGGGTGAGGTTCTTGTGAGAGATGACTATAAGAGGTGCTTTTTTCTATTTTTTTTGTAGTTTAATTTTACTGTCATAAATCTTACAAACAAGGGAACTCGAATGTAAGAAAAGGTTTTCTTGGCTGAAACTGTGACTAGGACACTAAATGACATCTATGAAAAGACGATACTCACGAATTTCTTTATGCGTTTGGTGGGGGGTTGCGCTTAGAAGAGTAAAGGGGTTTCGTTTAAAGAGGGCCTCAATCTTATTATCCCTTTACTCGTCTGTATTTCATGGAAAATAATTAGTGAGTAAAGTGTTATTTCTGTTTTTAGTCGTAAGAGAGTAAAGGCATATGTAGCGTACCTTGCAAAAGAACAGAGAAAAAATGTTTGAGAGGTAAGCCGAAATTATCATTTCTCTATTTTTACATTGCTTTTGTAGTATTAAGCATTGGGCTACCAACCGACTCGTCCATCTTATTAATTGTCTTAATTTGATTATATTAACAAACTTTAAATTCGAAAACTTATTTAATTTTTGTTAAGATAAAAGTATTAATTGCTACAAAAGACTGAGAAAGAAATTAGTTGTGCAAAGAAAAAAAAGAAGAGAAAACAGTAGATAGGAAATGTATTAGCATTTGAGATAAATTTTGATGCAGTATGTTTTTGTGTCTCATGAAACCAATGGCATAAGTCTTTACATTCCTCTGTTAAAAAAGATTAAAAAACACGAGATTAACTGAAGATTATTTTTTGAGATTTTGCATAATTATAATCTACAATTATTGCGCATTGTTAAGCTTATTATAAAGTGAAAATTTAACCTCATCATATCAAATAAATGAATTGCATAATCTCCAGGAAGATTATCTTACCTTAAGTGGAAAAATGAGCTTAATGCCATCGCTAAAAAGTAAATTTATTAAAATAACTTAGAAAATCTATCAAAAACTAAATTTATTTGAAGTAACGAAGAAAGAGAGAAAAAGACAGGATTTAATGAAAAAAAAAAACTGGCAATAAAATGAAAATGGACTGCATTTTAATACAACAAAAGAAGTTTTTTACATTATAAGGATATATTTTGTACAAATCTATAGTTTTACTCGATCTTTATGAAATTTGGCACACATGCTCTTCAAAAAAAGATGAAAATAATTGTCAACTTTTTAAAGTCCAAAAGTAAATTAAAATTTCAGTTATTTAAAAATTAAGCAACATTTTGGCGTTTTTTCGCAATATTTTCAAAAAATACTATCTAACAAAATTATTTTTGAATTAGTTATAATTCAAAAATATCTTTTTAATGATACCAGTTTAGTTAAAAATTACTGAAACATTACCAGTACAAATTACTAAACTCTAAATCACCCAAAGAAGTTTGTTTTAAAGGTTCCTGGCTCTTTCAACAGATGCCCTACTAACGGGCAGCATTTCTCCTTCATACTTTGTCGCTAAAACCGTATACGAAATATTTAACTTCCGGAATTTAATTAATCATAACTTCGCTATTTTAAACGTAGAAAATTAAGGGGTGTTAAAAGGGGGTTTATTTTAAAGAGGCGGCAAAATTAAATATGTAATAAAAAATTAAATTGAATACATAATTATTAAATATTGTAGATTTAAATTAATATAATTAAATATAAAATTAAATAAAAATAATATATATATATATATATATGAATTAATATTATGAATGTAGATATGTGTGGGCCCTCACTGACTCCTTGCAACCACTATTTTCAGACCCAGTCCGCCACTGGATATAAAACAATCCATTGCTTGAAAAAAAAATAATAAATGATAGTAAGTAATAGTATTCTTTTTTTTTCTTCTTATCTCTTTTTGCTTTTTTTTTGCATATTTTTTAGATATTCTTTTTTTTCTTTTCTTTTTTTTAAAAGAAAAGTAATAAATGATAGTAAGTTAATATGTTTTCTTTTTATCTCTTCCTAGATTTTTTAATCTCTTCCTAGTTTTTTTAAATCTCTTCCTGATTTTTGCATATCCATTTTTTTCACTCTGCTTATTATTATATTTTTGTACTCCTATTCAAAGTATGTAAAGCATCCCTTCTTGAAGTTTAGTAAATCTGGTCACTTTAATTTACTTTTGCTACAGATAAAACATACATTAAAATTCAGTATATTTAAATAAATAAATCGTGCAAGAGAGTGCCTTTCACCTCCTGGTTTATTGTATTTATTTGTTTGTATTTGCATTATATATTATCTCTTACAGTTTTTTAACAGGCCTTTTTCAGTTTTCATTTACGGCCGAGACCCAGTTTTCCAGAGACATAAAAGCTTCAAAGGTAAAATTGCTTGTTTGTACGGCGTAGTAATAAATCGCAAAGCTAATGCATGTATCAATACACATGAAAAGATTTCGATACTGCGCATCTCTCATTACGCAGGGTTTGCCAGTGAGAGCTGCGCGAAGATTAGCAGTAGGGAGCATCGACTCAGGTTTGGCGAAAATAAACATAAACAAATTGGCGTCAACCAGATCGTCCAGACGTTCCCTAATCTGGCCCTCCAGGTCCATAACTCTTTAATTCAAATTCTCTGCCTGATACTAAAATATTTTTAGGTAAGTTTTAACTTAGTAATCACTCTTTTTCTCATTGAAGGAGGTCTGTTTTTTTTCCCCAAAATGTAGTCTGCGTTACATATTAATGAGAGTTTCGAGTTTGTTTCGTCAGTAAATTGAAAAGGGGGGGCGGGGAATTTAGTTAGTGTTTACAATAGTAGAATTACTACTTTCTCCGTATTCGAACTGCTTTTACTACAAATGTAGCTATACAATGATCCCTATTTGCTATACAATACATTAATCTGCTTTCAGGTGCCTGCGCGTTTGAGTAAATCGCATGTCAACGAACTCTTAATGACTGTGCATAAAAACTCTAGTGGCTGTATGGAAATAAGGCTTAAGTTTAGTGAAACTCTCATAGATTTCCCATGTAACTTTAGTATCATAATTAGTGCATTAATTATTTTTTATGTACTGTAGATGATGTGTCAACAATGAACCAGACGAGTTTAATATTTTCATTTAATGCATTCACAATTGATAAATTTATTTTTACCTATTATGTTAACTATGTTTAATCAGGAATTGCATAACAATAAATATATATTTAAAGTTCAAATAGTTTTGAGTGTTACAGTTTAGAGCATTTGAGCAAGGCACTGATCTAATAATCAGAAAGATATTAATTTTGAGCTTCGAGTTATTGCATTGAATGGTTATGGTTAATTGCGAATATATAATACCACATTAATTCTTAATTATTTTTGGTTATTGGAAAGAAAAATTTATTTTAATTTAAAACCACTATACGACTTTTAAGAATTTAATGTGTTTCAACAACACAGCAGAATGATGACATACACTTTAAACAAAACAGAAAAAGTGATTTTTTAAAATTAAATTGGGATTCAGAATTCATCGTGTAATTTTTAAAAAATTACACTAGATTAAAAATTTATCGTTTGCAGTTTTGAATAATACAGTTAACAGCTTGTAATTATAGATGCAACGAATTTGGCCTAATACCGAATAATCAGCCAAAAATCAGCTCGAATACCGAATATTCGGCGGCCGAATATGCACCTTTCAAAAACATTTCACTTTTGATAGTAAATAAAATATTCCTCAAATTTTCAATGAAAAAAATTAGTTTATTAAATTGATATTTTTATTATTTCTCATTGATTTTATTAAATATTAACACCTTGATGTATTTTTTTGTAATATTTGCAATACTTTAATTCCAACAATAAGAGAATGTGGATTTCACAAACCTAAATAAATTATAATAGTATAATTTTATCTACAGATACTTTAGATTATATTCTGGTTAAAGTGGAGTGTACGGTACCGACTTACTTCATTCCTCTTAGGATCACCAACTATTTGCCGCCAAGAACGGCGATGAGAGAACATTTGTTTTGGATGCGTCTAGATGTTCTTAACGAGCGCGCATGCACACAATTTGATCTTTTGATCTGTGTTTTGCTTATCGGGCTATATTGTGCCATGTTTCGATTGGAATGTTTTGTTCAACTCTTCGATGCAATTGATGGATAAATTCGAATTTGAATAGATCTTTGTTTGGAATTCTTTGGATGGAATATCGGTTCAGTACTGTGTATGTTATTCTGTGTGATTCGTTTCTCAATGAATAAGCGAAGCTACGATTATTCCGCTATGCTGAAAGCGAAGCCGCTGGTGCTTTTTTGTTAAAAAATTTGCCCGGTACACACTTGAAATACCGCAGGCATTGCGTGCTGAATCTCTCGTTTTCAGGTGACGCATGCGCAAGAGAGCAATAAAAGGCGCACTGCACATCCAAAGCAGTATTTGGCGATGGCACACGAAATTGCGCCAAGAAAAATTGGCGAGAAGTAAGTCGGCACCGTACACTCCACTTTTACCTATATTTTCAAGATTTTTATTTTTAGAGAATTTTATTAAAATCTAAAAAATTAAAAACTTACTTGTCATCCTTTTTATCTTTTATTTAGCTATAATAAATTTCTTTTCTTCAAGTCAGAATGTTAAGTTATTCCCTTTAAAGTATATTCTTTTTCACTTCTACTTACTACCCAGTAGGGATGGGAAAAACCTGCCGGTTTTAACCGAAAACCGGCTTTATTTTTTTAAATTAAATGACCGGATTAAAAAATCTGCGGCAAAATCAGCTATCGGAAGATAGGCAGAAAAGGTCTAAAATAGTAACAGTCAAGCTTTCATAACTCAATCAATTTTAGTCACAGCAGAGTGGGACATTTTGCTTAAAATTTTAGTGTGCCAAAAATATTTAAATATAATAAATAGGACCGAGGGATATAAAAAATTACTCGTAGTTATTTTTTAGCATTATAATTATTGACTCAAACATAAAATGCGATTATTCATGTCTATATTTAATTTCTTCATATTACACCGGATTCGACAAATGACTGGATACGTTTCACAAATACTTATTTTCATATCACATTAACATAAATACGGACATAAAACGAATAAGAATACAGACGAAAAAGCGACGTATAAAAGCAGATGATTAAAGATTTATATAAGGAACATCATATTCTGAACTGTTACGTCTTATTCTTTCTCGTCTGCCATTGTGTCACAATCACTAGTACGAAAATCATATAGCAAGTGAGGCGAAAGTGAAGTGCAATGCTCCATTTGCTTCAAAATTTATATAAGGAATACCATATTCGGAACTGTCTCAGCCTATTCTTTCTCATTCTGTTTGTCGGTTGCTCCTGTTTGTCATTGTGTCACAATCACTAGTACGAAAATCATATAACAAGTTCGGTGAAAGTGAAGCGGAGTGAGTCCTTTTTTTGGCTCAAGGGCCAGGATTCGCCAAGCTGCACCAAACAATGACATAAAATCTAGGCTTCTATAAAATAAGTTGCAAGTAAAAAATTTAAAACACAAATTTCTAAAGTATCTAAATTACATTAATAAAGCTAATACCTGCAATGAATTCTAAAAAAAAAAAAAGGATGGGGAGGATCTCCCAGCAAGTCACTCAAATTTGGGTCAGCTTCCAACATGAGATGGTTATATTTTGCACATTCCGTTAAAATGTGCCAAACAGAAATATCTACATTGCATGTCGAGCAAACAGGGGCTGGTTCTGAGTATAGTAAATATCTGTGAGTAAAATAGGTGTGCCCAACTCTCAATCTAACAAGTTTAACGCTTGTTTTTCTGTTGAAATAACAGGGTTTAAACCCTTTAACAGAATTCTGTATTGATCGTAGTTTGTTGGTTGTTTGTGCATTCCACAGGTTTTGCCATGAAGCATGAAACTTTGACTTTAGAAATATCTTCAACTGGGACAAATGGATATATATGGTAGCAGAAATACACTTTTAAAAATAAACATAAATCATTGAAGCTACGCTATCAAATAAACACACAACTCTTTCATTTAAATCTAACTAATAAAATACATAGCATGAAACAATTTTTATAAACAACAGACACTTCAGTTTATATACATGCACAAAATGTTTTGAATATCAACAAGGTGGCATGATTTGATTGGTCACTGCAACCTATTGCATCATATGTAACAGGTGACGTGATTTCTAGGGATGTAACGAATCGCGATTCTACAAAATTTCAGCCGAATACCAAATATTCGCCAGCCTAATACAAAATTTTTAAAAATATTTTACTTTTGACCCTGAATTAAATATTTGTCAAATTTTAAATGAAGAAAATCAAGATTATATAAAATTATTTTTTTTTATTATCTGTATATTTAAAGAAATGTTAATACTTTATGTATATTTGTAATATTTTAAATATACCTTAATTCCAATAAGAAATGAGAAACCCTCATCATTTTGAGATTGCTTCAAAGAAATAAAAGATTCATCATTGCCTAACATACCAATGTCAAACACAGAAGAAAATTGGATGGATAAATTAAAATTACTAGAAGTAAGCTCCTACTTCGATAAAGAACTTCTATGGATCTTGTGAGGTAGGATAGAGTGCCCAATTAATTCGTGGGAAAAAATGCAGAAAAATTTCCAAGTTTTGCAAATTTAGCAAGAAAATATCTTTCAGTACCCAGAAGCGGCCGGAGTTAACTTTACCAACAGGGCAAGGCAACAAATATGCACCCCCCACATAACTAATGTATTTTTTAAAATTTTATAATGCCCTTATTCTAAATATCAAACAAAATTTTAGTGAAAAATATGCATGTTTTACTTGTAAATATGATTAGCAGGGATGCCACTCACAAAAAAGCAAAAAAGAGGAAATCACGCGCGAATTAAAAAAAGCAAAAATGAGGAAATTGTGCGTGAATTTAAAAAAGTTAAAGTGTGGGAATCACACGCAAGTAAAAGAATTTGTGAAGTAAAATTTCCATTTTTCATAACATTTATGCATGAATTTCATGAATTAATATAATATATAATAAAATGAAAATTTGGTTATAATTAAAATCAATGTTATAAAATTAAAAGCTTTTTAAAAAATAAGCCGATTGCATAAAAACGAGGCTTACTCACACATACAACATACAAATATATATATATAATTTAAATTTGATTTTTAATTAATATTTTTACCCAATAAAGCTGTGCATGAATATTAGAAACAGAAATCCAATCCAAATCATATATTTTTACAATTAAAAATATCCAACACTAGGACAGAATTTAAAATGTTTAAGTTACTAAAAAGTTAAATTACTGCATTATTCACACAAATTAAAAATTTTGAAAAATACTAACAATATTATTAATTTTATTACAATGCTGTATTTTTACACACAAATGCAGAAATTCTATAAAAATAAAACATTTTCATTTTTTATTTTTAATATTTGCACGCAGAAACATCTCTTCGATAGTTATGATATTATTTTTTTAATTTTAACATTTCTTTTAGAATTAAGTTCAGAATGAAAGTTTTTGACAGCTTCACTTTTACTTTTATCCTCAACTTTTCTTCTATTGGATTCATTTACATTTTCGCCACCATTAAAATTTGGTTCATGCAGTCTCTTTAAAATGTGTTAGTTTTTTCTTATGATTTATCCTTTGCCTTTTAGTTGCATCTGCAGACATCTTTTTTTGTCAGAGCTTTTTCTTTACTGGCATTTAATTCTTTTATTCTCTTTTCTCTTAATGATTTATTTTGTTTAAGTTTAACAAAGTAAACATTCCGTGAATTTCTTACATTTCTCACCAGTTTCGGATCAACTTTTTCTTTGAGAAAGTCATGTTTGGAAAACATACAAACTGCCGATTTTTATTTATTTATTTATTTTTTTTTTTGTGAGTGCAGCTCATACTTAATGCACCGCATAGCATTAAATGTTGAAACATTTAACCTATTGCTTCCACGTGTAATCACATTATTCATTATGCTAAAGCTACTTTCCACTTTGGGTTCATGGAAGCAGGTTAGCAAAGCAAATGTCATCCTTGAAAGTAGAGGATATTTTGAGGTATTCTCCACATCTCTCCACCATAAATCAACAGATTCTTCTACAATATCACTAAAATGATCATTTTGAAAATTATGTATTTCCAAATCCTGTGCTTCTTTTTCTGAATCTTGAACAACATTTGAAGCCTAGAGTGGCAGTTCTTTCATCAATTCTAATGCAACAGAAGTCTTTCTATTGCATGGATCCAGTGAAGATACTGCCTTTAAAAAAGGGTTGGCAAAAAGCATTTTTTCCACAAGCCACTTAGCACACCCAATGTATGCCTTAAATACACATATCTTAAAATTTTTTTATCACAATCAATTGAGATTTCGGAGTCAACTTTATAAGTTGCTTTGCAGTATCACCCACAAAGATTGAAGAAAAAGAAAGAAGAAATATCTGCGAAAATCGAGGATTGATTTTTTTTAAAAAAAGCGGAATTTTTCAAACCGCGATTTCCGCGGAAATCGCGGATTTATAAAAAAGCAAAAAAAGCGGAAATCCGCCGTTCGGCGGAAAAGTGGCATCCCTGGATTAGATACTACTATGATGAGAAGTTTAAAACTTCAGATATATTTAAGATTACATAGATGTCATTGGAGCAGACACAATATATTCAATAACTTCATTTTTAAAATATATAACTTTATTTCTCAATTTTATTAAACCATATATTTCTTCCTACTCCCGCTTTGGCGCCATTCCGGAATTTGGTGACACGGGCAGTTGCCCGGGCTGCCCCTGTCGGTACCTGCAAGCATTATATAGAGACCGTTTATTTTCTGAAGCTGGTAATATAGATGAAACCATAAAGAACACTTCTTTAAATGATATGCAACATTATTAAATACAATTATGTACAGGGAATTTTAAATTTGTATAAATGGTAGATTTTTTTAATAAATGCTTTGAAATACAATTCGGCAAAATTCTTTGTTAAATGTATATTTAACAGCACAATTAAAAAAAATTATTATCCTGAATATATTCGGCCCCTGGTTAGTATTTGGCAAAAGGGCTGAATACCGAATAGTTGCAGAATATTCGTTACACCCCTAGTGATTTCATTGGCTACAGTATGTATAACAGCACTTGATGTTGAGCAATAAGAACATGCCACACATCCTCTAACCTTTAACTGCGTATTTGACTGCAAATAGAATAAAGGGTTTGTTCGCATTTAATAATTCACGACCTGGAAGAACATACGAGTAAATTAAACATTAAATAAATCTATTTTAATAAATACATATCTTACTTAATAATATTAAACTTTAATAACAATTTAATTTATCTTGGCATTTTCCTAGCTTTAGCAGCAAAAAATCTCATAACTCCATCCAACTTCCTTTTCATCCATTATTAATAATTTACTTTTTGGGGTAAAAAATAATAATAATGCACTGCTCATTAGTCACCTTCAAACATAATTATTAGATCTTAAAGTAGAAAAACGACATTTCCCACTGAATAAAAATACAGCATAAATATAGAGAATAAAGCAAGAAATTTGTTATAATAGTAGTTTTGAAATCAAATATATAGTTCCAGGAAATAAATAAATCATTTGTATAGTACAGAAACCAAGTACTATAGATGAGAAGTTTCTTCTTCCCCCCCCCCTCCCTGCCAGATTTAATTTCACATCAAAAATTTTTCATTGACTAAACATCTGTTTTATTCTGGAATTAACACAAATTTGCATGTTTTTAGGCATAATGAATTAATATTCAGACCAACTCCATCTACAGTGGCGAATCCAGGATTTGGGTCGGGGGGGGCTGAAGTCATAAAAAGTTTGTATCGTCATGATGAATCTCAAACCTCATGTCTTGTGTAAACCAAAACATTTAACTTTACAGACTTTACTCACCTGACAAATAAGAATAATAAAAAACACTACAATACTTTCGATAATTTAATAAAAAGTGCAATGAAATAACTAGTCAAAAAATGTCTTTGAGAACTGCACCAAAGCTACAAGTACAACTGGAATGACTAAAAAAGTAGGAAAATTTTCGAGCCTGTCAAGCCAGAAAGCAATGCTGTGATGTTATTATTATCTAAAAAGAAGAAGAAGAACAAAGAATTATAGTGATTTCAAATAAAATCAAGATTTGTGGCTCAGCTCTGGGGAAGGAGGCTGCAGCCCGATCCCCCCCCCCCCCCTGGATTCGTCACTGTGTATCCATCAAGGTATGTTGACCTGATAATTTCATAAGTAATATTCATCCTTAACAGACTCGACATTCTCAATAATGAATCTTTTACACATTCTTGTTGGATAGTGTTTATTATAAAAACTATATAATAGCAAAAATACAGATTAATTTTTAGGAATTGAAATAAATTAATAATAATATTTTTCAGCTTCCTAAAGCACTAAACCCATCCACTCCTTCCCCTAATATGTGCATCTTATTATCTTTTGGAGAGCAAAGGGTTAAATTACCTCAACATTTTCAACACTTGGTAAACTGCAGTTTTTATGTGTTTTAGTTGATATAAAAAAGCAAGTTATTTTGTTTTCTCTCTATGATGAACCACTTTTAATTTTTCAAAACAATGCATGCAAGATACAGCAAAAACTGATATCAGAAAGATTTCTAAAATATATATTACAAAAAGTGAAAGAGTAACATTTAAAAAAACTGTACTCATTTAAAAATAATAGCACTAAAAAATCTTCAGCTAATTAGCGTATAAAATACATGAATACAAAATTATTTTTGAGATATAGCAAAAATTGTATGTACTAAAAAAAGACTATAGACTTATTAAGACTAGCAAAGCTTTCTTTTTTAGAAAAAGCCATTAATAATAATCTCATCAGAGTGAATATTATCTTACACAAGTATCTTTCTTTTACACAAATATAATCAAATCCTCTTTTGTTTTGTAAAAAATTATGCACATTAAGAAATACAAATTTATTAATATTTTCATAATATATAACACCTGGACATAAAAAATAAAAGAATACTTTAAGTTTTAAATATAGATAACTGATTAAAATCTAAAGGAATTAACCCTTTGCACTCAGAAAAGTTGAAATTACAATTATATGTATAATTATTCACATATTTACAAGAGCTCATATTATTGCTTTGGAATGTAAAAAATATGTTTGTGCAAGTTCTTTTTTTTTTTTTTTTTTGAAAAACATTTCTACAACTTCTTACAACTTTGTAAGTAGTTTTTTAACCACCGAAATCAAAGAAACCTAAAAATGATGCACATTCTAGAATGGTGACTGGGAGTTGCCTCTCGAGTGCAAAGGGTTGATACTCATACAAACATGCATGTGTTTGTATAGCAGAATTTAAACAAATATTTTACTCGGGCATTGTTTGTCAAACAGTTCTTAAATGATAAAAATGAAAAGCAATATTGTATTTATTCATTACCATGTAATTTCAAGTTGATTAAAAATTGTTCATTTCCTTAACAAAGTTACCATACATTTTAAAATATAATATTGCATTTTCTCAATTTATTTTATTATAGCAAAAATATGATCAGCAAAATGAAGAGAAGATTAATTTTAGGCATAATTAGTAATTAATTTTTAAAATTTCACACAGGAAACAACATAAAAAGATTAGAACTACCTCTACATTTCCTCCCGCTTTTTAGTATTTTCGAGAAATTGGAACAAATAAATAGTAATAATAAAAAATACAGTAAAAGAGCTGCGAAAGAAAAATCCAGCGCTTGCCCTTGATTTTTTTTGTTGGGTCCTTGAAAAGTCCATGAAAAATTCGAAATGTGCTCTGTCTTGAGAATTAGACCACCGGAAAAAGGGTGTTGCTATGGGAACGCTATCAGTCACCATTCTTTTTACTAGTGTGGAGGAAGAAGGAGGGGTGGCAAAAAAGGGTGTTGCTATGGTAACGCTGTCAATCACCAATCTTTCTTCTCTGTGTAGTTTGGGGAGGGATGGGTCAGGCAAAAAGGGTAGGGTTTGGGCTATGACTTGGAGGATTCCTTGAGATCCGGAAAAAAGCAGAGGAATTTATTCTAAAACTGGAATTTTTTTTTATTTTGATAATTCATATCAGACGAGATAATATTCGCTGGTCTTTTATCGTAAGTAGAATAAAACATCGATGGCTACCAATGAAAGTTGGTCATTTAACTGACGATCAGAAACGGGGGCCATCCGCGTTTCTGCGCAGCACGCGCCAGGCAGCGGGATGTTTACATTTAAATTTCCGCGGAATCGAAATTTCGTTTATGAACAGGATCGTGTTCCCTTTAAATTAGATACTCAGTTGATAGATATTGGTTATACTCAAATGTGGAAGACGCGCGGGAATTAATTTGGCTTCGTGCCAAAGAGATTCAGAGAATTTGTGGGATCGTAAATTTTTCTTCATCTGTCCATACAAAAAAATGTACAAAATAGCATCCACATTGGATATTGTTTGCTTCTTTGATGTTTTAATATCAAATAGGAGTTATAACCATAATTAATTTATTTTTCCATTTCAAAGAGATCTTTTTGGTGAATTATTGCAATACCTGACGTTATAATTAATATTTATGTCAATTTTTTTTGTTAATTTTGTGTGTTCTTTTTTTTCTTTTATGAATACGGATCATTTTCATAAATAATGGGATCTTCAAAGTGTTGGATGGAAATTATCTATTATAGAAGAGAGATTTTTTTTTTCATGCATGCATGTTCGGTTTTTGTTCTTTATGCACTCCTCCCAAACGGTTTGACTTGCAATTAAATTTGGTAAAGTGATAGATTAGTGCTAGCCGTACATTTTTTTTAAAATTATATATTTATTTATTTAATTTTAGGTAGTAAATTTCGGTGTTTTTTGCCCAATTTGCGAATTTTCTTTTCTCCCCTCTGTGAGAAGAAACGTTATGCTTTCGGTATTTTAATTTATTGTTTCTTGTATTTTCTCTTTTTTTTTGGTATTTTGATGTTTTGTTTCTCTTTGAGCCGATTTTTATTCTTTTTGAGTCGTATTGAAAAAAATTGGTTTTAATCGAGAAAGTTTAATTTTTTTTTTTTCTATAATGAGGAAATATTCTGCTTCGTGTTTCACATTGGCAAAAATCGTTATCTTACCTTTTTCATATTTTTTTTGTATTTTAATGTTTTTTGCAATGGATATTTTTATTAAGATTTTAATTTGCTTAATATTTTTTTTAAGTTTATATTTTTAATCAGCAACGCATGGAACGCAATAGCTCTTGTTACAAAGCAGAAGGTTTGTATCTTTTTTAATGGTAATGGTTTTTCTCTCTTCTTTGATGTCATAGAGGCCCCTTTGAAGAAATGGATTCTAAAATGGAAGGGGTCGGTTCCATATTGCCGAAAATCGACATGCAAACCTTTTTGAGCGACTGCTGCACATTTTCAACAAACTTTCGGTCTTTTTCTGTCATTTTGAGTCGTTTCTATGAGGGCTACTACTATTAGTCACTAAAAGGAAGGCATTCCCCTTTGAAAATTCTTCATGTTTTCCAAACAGAAAAATTACGGAAGTGTGAAAAATATATTAAGTAATGAGTAATAATTTAATTAAGATAACAAATAAGTTTAAAAATTAATTTTAGACTATAGATTTCTTGTGTGTCAGTTGATCTCAAAAAGTTTTTGTTCCTGTTTGGAAAAAATCCTACGGTGCCTATAGTAATCAATTTTTACTTTTACTTTACTGTTACCCGCGACTTCGTGCGCGAAGAATTTGAATTGTTACTTTTTTAAAATTCACGAATGTAAATGTTTCATTATATGTAGAAAGGGGAAATTAAAAGTTCTGATGGTTGATAATACATAATTGGACGACTAACAGGAGTGTACTGTACATGTGTCTGCTGTTACAGTTAGGTAAATTGTTTATATATGACAACACACTTTTGTATACGACGTTTTTTGTTTCAAGTTTTTTGCACCGATGTAGAGCTTTAGTGGGCTGGACACACGGGAACATGCCACACATAGTTACCAACGGAAAAAATATGATTTTTCCAAATGTACGCCTGCCCCTTTGAGTGTCTGACCCTGAGCCTGGCAAATGCTAATTTTAAAGGGAATTGTTACCTTTTGAACTGGGATGGTAAATCCTTCGGTATTATCCGAATGCGCAGAATTTAGCACTCTCACCTCTTGCTATGCCAGTCATATCAGTAGCTAGTACGACTTTTGGTCCTAAGTGTGTAATTTGAAACCGTGTGCCATTGCTCAGTCTCGGTACATCGAGGTTACGTATGAATAGTTCTGGCACACCGAATTTTAATCTCAGCTTGTCGGAAGGTATCCCTGACAATTCTATGGGGTTGAAGAACTCTACAGGGTATGATTTTACTTGTTATTGCCCATTACCGTATCTACAGATAGATATTCTGTAATACATCCCTCCATTTATGAAGCATTTTTTTTTTATTTATCTGACCTAAACTTTCATTAGTCAGTGCCAAAATTACCCAATCAGCAAACAATCTATTCCTCTTATCAGCTTATAGGGAAGGATAAACCTTGCTTATCAGTTCCTCTGTACTGTGAACAGTTTAAAAAAAGTCTCGATTTAATATACTGTTTGAATCTCTAGCAATCGCCAAATCTATTTGGCAACTGTATCAAGCGCCAAGTTCGAATCAGTTCTTTCTTTAGTAAACAAAACCTTGAATTCCGTGTTCATTGGGTTTATGCAATCCTTTCTTTTTAAATCGGTTGAAAAAAGCTCTTAAAGCATTAAAATTCGAAATGGAACTATTGTAATTAGCTAAATCGTTTGGTTTAGAATTTAACCGCCAGTGATTATCCAAATCGTTTGGTTACAAATTTAACAGCCAAACACAGGGATGAGATTCTTCCGCTTTTTTTGTCTTTTTTTTCTCTCTCAAAATTCCGTTTTTTTTTATTATTATTTATTTATTTTTTTACCGCAAAAATTTGCTTTTTCTTAAGAAAATTTCGCTTTCACACAAAGAAAAGAAAACTTCCTGTCTTCCGTTTTCGAAAGAATATTCTGGGAAAATATGCTCGACCATGCGGCTTAACCACCGGCTAGGAAACTAGCTGATTCATCTTCTACTGACGAATCAACATTATATCGACAAGCTCTACAAGGATGAACATTCCAACATTCAGTGCCATTCAAAGTATTAAATACCACCTTTTTGCAGAAAACAAAACCTCTGTGGCATATTTTGCAAAAAAAAAAAAAAAAATTGCATGAACATGTTGAAAAAAAAATTAGTTGGAAACTTAAGGTCATCTTGTAGGGCGTACCAAGATGAAGAAATAAAAAAATTGGAACAAATAAATAAACTACATAAAAAAAAAGGAAACTCCTGTCAAAAGAGGCAGCTAAAAAGCTGTGTGCAAATGCAACAAAAAAGCAGAGAATAAGACATAAATAAAAAAATAAAACATGATTTACCTAGGCATTCTAGAGATATTGTAGTCCCGACAACTGTGCCAGTAATTAAACGGAGAGATACTAATGAAGACTGTGCAAAAACTTTAGCCTCTACTGAAAATAAACTTGCAGAGGAAGCAAACACATCCTTTATTGAAGAAAAATCTATCAAAAATAGGAGGCCTCCAAAACCACACAATTAAAAAAACGGAAGAAAACCACTTCTTTAACAATTAAGGAAATGTTTCAAATAGCAATAATGCTAAATGATTCTGTCATTGTAACTGTACAATATCTCGACCCCTCTTGCTTTATAAGGTGCAAAATCATTGTGCTGTTACTTTTGCAAAAATTTATAAAAATAAAAGAAATAAAACAGAAATCAGTATATGATACATTATTATAATTTATAAAGAGCTAATACACTTTACACAATTGCATGAAGCAAAAGAAATTATTTGTCCTTATAGTTATTTATTTTTTGAGCTAACTTTTATCGAAAAGCTATTAAATATAATTCTTCTCAGACTTCTGTTGGGTGAATGTTGAATCGCAGTGATGTACAGGTGGTCAATGTTTTAATGTCTAATTTTGTATTTTCTGATGCACCTGATGATGTGTTAAACTTGTTTGTTAACTTTTAATGTGAATGATTTAATAATAATTTAATATTCTTTTTTCTTATTTATACATACTGAATTATAAATAATTAAGTTATTAATTATTATAGTGTAATATTTTCATCATATTGCGAGTTCTGGGGTTTTTCTTCTTAAAACATCTTTCGCGTATAAATTATGGTACAAATGTTTTGCTCGTGTATGATTTCAGTCTTTTTGCTTTTTTGCCAATCTCATCCCTGCAAACAAATCTTGGATGTCGATAAAAAGGGGGATAAAGAATTATTTTGGCAAGCTTTCCACTAAATTAGACTTTTATTTTAAGTAAACATTGAACGATATTTTCCTTTAGTTATAATTAACTTTAGTTTTTAAATTTTAATCCAAAAACTCTTGAAACTATATCATATCTATCATTGGTTTTCTGTCCTGGCGACTATTTTTCAGTTATTATTCCACAAATTAATTATTTATTTCTTTTCTCAGCAAGGTCACGTGATGCTTGACTTTAAAAATAAGTCATTTCAAATGCTTGCACTTTTCTGAAGGATCACGTGTCGTTTCATTTTGTTTACGCATTCCTTAAGGATCACGTGACAGTTGATTGAAAAATAAAGTAGTAATCTTCATCGCAAATCGCTTGTTACTTATTTAATTGTTATCTGTAATCAAAAATAATGAATTTAACATGATGTCACCTACTCTATGTCCGATCCTGGGTTTCAATCTACAACTCGGCCAATTTTCATCCAAATCGGTTTGGTAGTTTTGCCGTAAATGTGTAGCAAACAGACAGGCACACTTTCGCATTTATTATATTATATGGATATGAATAAAAAATAAGCAAAATTTTCAGAAATAAAGGCGAATTAGTTCAAAGTCTAACCGTTGCCTAGCAATGGAGTAGCTATAAATCTTTTTTATTTCAAAATCGTCAGCACGTATTTGAAAATTATGGAACTTTTAAAAATTAATAACAATCGAAGGGAAAATGTCACAGAAATAAAATTGGTATCATTGAAAAGGTAAAAATTTGAACTTTAAGATGGTATAAAAATATATTTTGTCGGGCAATTTGCTCCGAAGTTACGGCGGAAAAACGGTTTCGGTTAATTTCTAATTAACTGACTGTTTAATTAACTTCGGGACTTAGAAATGTCATAAATGTCTTCCCCTTGTCTTAAATAATAAGTGTACAAAATTTGGTTGAAAACCGTCCATTGGTTTAGGAGGAGATGTGGAACATAGCCACATACATACCCACAATGACTTTTATTTGTATTAAGATTAGTTCTTATTAATAAAACTTTTTTTTCTTTTTCAACGTTCATAGAGGATTAATATAAGTGGTTTGATTACTAAAATTGAACATAAAAGAGCAAGGGATGGCAGATTATTCGGGTTTTTTACTCTTCATTATAGCAAATAGTAGGGTAAATTTTTGTACTCGGTTCACACAAACTGGCTATTCAGTTAGTAGATAAATAAATTTATGTCAAAAATTTTAAAGGGTCATCATAATTGTGAGTCACATCACACTGAACTGCATTGCATTGGTTTCTGCACTGTAAAAGTGTGCAGACAAACTAGCCGAAAAGGCCGAGAAAAGTAGAGATTTTCAATCTATTGCAGAATCCAATAGTTTTAAGAAAACAGCCAAAGAAAGGGCTAATGAAGTCAAAATGATCAATGAAAAAAATGAGGCTTTAACAGAGCAACTGAAAATGTAAAGTATTTTGAAGTTTATTTATTTTAATATAAAAAAAGTTTTGTTGATTTGTGCCTTTCTCTTCCTCCCCCCTCCCCTTCATTCCCAAGCAATGGTCAAGGTAAAAATAGAGGTTCTTGTGGGGCTAACAATTTTTTAAAGAATTTTGTTTCAGCTAATGTGTTTGTGAAGTGAGCTACGAAGTAATGTTTAGTAGTATTTTGTGTAAAATTAGCATCTAGTGGTAGTACACTATGGCTAATAGCATGGGTGCCCATGCCCAGGGGCAAGGATGTGCCGTAGCCCCCTCTAGCTCTCAGGAAAAGGGAAAAATATAGTGTAGTTATGTGTTTTTCTTTCAAGAAAATTATTTAAAAGTCGAAAAAGAATTAATGTTCAAGAAGTCTAAAACGTAAAATGCTAGTTGAAATTTTGAATTTAGAGGATAATTTTTTTTTTTTTTTTTTTTTGTCCTCAGCAGAAAAGAGCAAAATTCCCTGGTTTTGAGGACAAAGTAATTGACTTGTTTGACAGGAAGAAAAGAAATTTAAAGTTTGCTTTTTCAGATACATATTAGTGTCAAATCCATAAACTAACCCATGCACAATAATTTACCTTACAGTTTGCTTTTTATATCAATGCAAGTGTAAAATCTTATGAGGTGTACATTTTTAGTTTGTTTTCTGTATTAAAGTATAAGGACTTTGCTCCCTGCATTTGTGCTGCTAATTATTCACTGGTTTCAATAAAGTAGTTAAAATAACCTGTTATTCTTTTTTTATAGAGTATGAGTACCGTGGCCTAGTATTTTAGTAACAGGATAAAGTTTTTAACAGGGTCGGAACTGAACTGCAACTTTCTTATGGCTACTTACAAGTCGTCATTCGTCTTCCAAAATATTAAAAAAACTCCATACCCCCAGACATAGATTTCGAGGTTGTTTTACAAAGCGGACCAAGAATAGTGTATTAGAATAATTCTTTGATATGTTTGAGAAGCTAAAGAGTGCTGTCAAAAAAAAGATGCAAGTAAAAGATTCATGCAATAATTATCAAAAAATAATTATATTTTTTGTTCATTAACTCAAGATTTCACATCAAAAATAGTTTCCTTAGTCGAATCTCGGACATTTGGAAATATTAGATTTGATAATACTATTTAGAGAAAATTCAGAGCTCTGACTTTTTCAAACAGTCATGTTAATTCTTGGTATAAAAGTTTAAGATAAGTCAACTAAATAGACACGCATTTAAAAATTATTAAAAAATTTGTCCATGCTAAGTACTAATTGATTATCATCACGGATGAATTTTTATATACATTTGGTTTGAACACTCATTTAAGTATATTATCCTCAGCTATACGCTTTTAAGTGAAGAGGACGCGTGAACGCCTATGTTTCGAATCCTGCTGAACATGGCCTGATCGCATAGTAGCGTTCGTTGAAAGTAATTTAGTATTTTGGTTATTTTTTATAAAGTTATTTTACTAGTATAACCACATTTTATTTTATTTTACCTTTTATTTCCAAACCCGATTATATTATTAGTAGTTATTTTATTCTTAATATAGTTTCCATTCTATACTTAGTTAGAATTCCAAATATCAAAATAAGTCAGGTTTTGGAAATAAAAAGTAAAAATAAAATAAAAATGCTGACTTATTATAAACATAATCAACTGAGAATATCCGGAAATTAAAATTTTCAACGTGTATTTGTCTTCAAAATTATCTCTAAGTCTTCTGAGGATTTGAACCTGTGTCAACAGTATAACCACGTCTCATGACCAAGCCACAATGCACGTGATTTTGTTCCTGCATATTTAAATGACATCTATAAGCTTGCTAAAAAAAAAAAATTTAAAAAAGCAATTATTCTAACTGACAGGAATTTACTAAAAATTACATTATGTTAATATAAGTAATACAGTTTTAACAGCAGTGATCTTGAACTGCAAAGAATTGTTTTATATTCTTCATGATGATTAAAAGATTTTTTATTGTATGGAGCTCATTAGGAATTATGAGATATTATATATTTACTTAGGAAAGAAATCGAGTTGAAATTTCATTATTGGAACGCTTTGAGTAAATGTACTGTTTCCAACAAATTAAAATTATCATTCATGAGAAAATCTAAGCAGCAGATATAAATATAAGTCAGATAAAATAAAACATTCTCAAAAACATTTAAGGTTCTAGCAAAAGTTTCTATCACTAACGATCATTTTTTAAAAATAAACAGAAATATTAATAAATATATAATTAGACAATTACTAAAAGTCGACTATCACTTAATTAATTCATACATAATTATCCTAATCAAAATTATACAATATAATTAATTATCAATGAAATATAATTATCTAATTATGTGATTCTATAGTTTTAAACAAAGTTCAATAATCAAGATTTTTATAGTAATATCACGATAAATCCATTTACAGTTCCGGAATGGAACGATCCGATCCGATCCAGATCCATGAATACTCCCCCACCAAAGGAAAGAATCTGACACATCACTACTACCATGTAACAGCGGTATGGGAAAATGAAAACCTTATATCTTCAATCCTTCAAATCAACGCCTGGACAGCGCCATCTAACGTATGGGCCTTCGATACACAAAATATTAAATAAAATTAACAGAAAAAAAAGCGAGTTAATATTGCTTTCCGCCATTAGTCCTGAGCTTAGTTTAAAGTTTCGAGTCCCCAGCCTCATCGGGAAGCTAGTTTAAAATCTCAAAATTTGTACCGCACAGATAACAGACAAGAAAGCTGAGTTAATAAAAAACGTGGTAAAAGCATGTCGCTTTCCAAGTTAAATTCTAATCGTCTCAGCGGTCTTAAACCAGGAACGCAGCCAAATGAAAAGTTTTAACACACTGCTCGTTTCGATCTGACGAGCCACCCAATGTGCAAATGGTTAATTGAAAATGGGACAATTCATAACAGAAGAAGTTATTATCGGATCTCTGTCAGAAAAACGTGTCGATGGAAATTCCATAACTGGTCAGTTTTTTCGATCCATAACCGATCAACAAGTCCCATTATATTAATTAATGCTATTTCGAAATTTTTCCATATATAAACATGATTTTTCAATAATACCATGATCCGACATAATCCTTTTTCTTTATGATCAATTCATACCCAAATTCATGCAACAGATCTTGAGATATAAATTAATTTTGTCTGGTTGAAAATTCTTTCCCAATAGAGCCAAATAGAAAACCGTACATAAAATAAGGCAAAAAATCTTTCCAGCATTTTTACTGAAATTTCGGAAAATTAACCAAGGAGCATCTTATATTCATCTTAAAGTGAGCATTTCTTTTTTCAAATTGTAAATATCTGAGTGAATTTGATTAGAAAAATTTGATATTTCAGCACTTTTACAAAAATTGTAATCCAACATCTTAGTCTCATCCGCCTAAAAACATTTTGATTAACACCTCACAAAAAACTTTAGTGTGGAGAAATGTACTTCGTTGTGTTTTAGACAAATATGCGATAGTTTATCATTATAAGCAAGTTATAGACGAAACGCTTGGTCGTGAATGCAAAGTTATTAATAATAGAATAAACTAGTTGTAATCACGGGTTGGAATATGATTGCTCAAGTAATTTTGATTGATAAACACGAGAAGAATATGTTTTCTGCGTGGTAGAAAATCTGGCTTAGTCAAGTTTTAAAATAACTCATCTAAAATCAGCAAGGAGTAATTGATAGTGATTGAAGTTTCCTTCCTAATTTAACCTCCGGATCTGCATAATTGTTTTAATTTATTTCATATTTAGATGCAAATGTTTTAAAACATGTCTTAAATCGTAAAATAATTGTTATTACATGCGGCCTTTGATGTAGTATAATATAACAACGTTTAAAAGTGCTAAGAAAACCCATTAGTTTTTGCGAAAATCGCGGATGAGCAAAAAAAAAAATCACCTTTCGAAGTTTTCAAAACCTGGTGAAATCGCGATAAGTGCAGTCAGAGAGAGTTGAAGATAAAACATAATTCAAATTACTATATGTACTCATAATAACAAACAACTTGAACTAAATACTCTTCAATACCTGCAATTTTTGTGAGTATGATGTTGAAACAGTTAATTTTAACATTAACTTTGACCGCCTTTAATCCCATGGTCAGTGACACCTTCTGATAGCTCAAATTTTGATTCTTTACCCTCTTCGTATTTCTAACCTCAAACCTTATGATTGAGGAAATGGCGTGGGAGAATGTTATTTTCCTTACAGATAGGGTTTCTCCTTCTGTTCGTTTGCTGAAAGGATTCCTTATAAACAAAACAGTATCTAAAATGCTAATAGTGCAAAAAAAATTTTTTTATTTTGTATTTAAGAATGTAATCTATCATTAACATACTAAATTAAGGCCTTAAAATTTAGCAGTATTAAATACACTATATGAATTCAATAATGCGATATTCTTTTTCATATTTTTTCTTTCAAGATTAAATTAATTTTTCGACTATATTAATCCCAATTTCGTGTTAATCATTATTGACCAGACCAGTTGATCTTTCTTGAGCCGTTTAGCCGATCGAGTGAATACTTTATCAATGCCTATTAAAAAAAATTACAACCGAACGACAAATGCCATTGTTTTGGTGCCCCAGCAGATCACCCATACTGAAACGCCTGATTTGACACACTGATACCTTAAAAGAATTTCTTAGTGAGTATTTCAAAATAAAGAAAGACAAATGGACAAAACTGCGTGAAAAGCGTACATTTATTAAACAAAAGGGGTATTATTTATACAGAAAAGTAATCACAAATTGATTCCTGAGAATAAAATAAACAGATCTTAACATTTTCAATGAAACGAATAAATTTCCGGCTGAGTGCAAATCGAATAAATTTCTGAATATTTTTTGTAAATGCAAACAATAAACAACCTTACCGATACACTAGCAAATTAACTTTAAATAAATCAAATTAATTAATAGTCTCTCTTTAATTCAACAGTTTACAAAAAAAAGAAAATAGAGAATTTGTGGTACTTTTAGATTTGTTGAATTAATTTTCAAAATAGATTTTCTAATTACAAAGTTAACTACTTAATAATTCATATAGATAATAAATATAGTTTTGTCCTATGAAATTCCAATGATACACTAATTAGAAATTAATAGGAATCATTCTGATTTTAAATGTATTTGATATCAATTACAAATTAAAAAGTAAGTAAGCTAGTTATAAGAAAAAACATAATTAAAAAGCCGACTACTTATTACAAAGAAATTTTACAAAGAAAAAAAGAACATTTTGTAATGCATAAATACATTTACTATTCCCCAGTTCTCTTCTTTATATCTCATCATGCAATGATCTAAATTTTTCAGAATTCAAATCACAAATTGTGAAAAGACATATAAAGAAATATTGCACTATGAAGACGTTTTATTTTTTCATTCTGCAGTTAAAAAAGAGTGCATATTAGTTTTAACAATGTCTTAAAGTAAAATAAAAAAATGTTTGCTTACAAAAAAATTAATAAAGTTTTCCTAAGAATTAAAATAAGAAATCGATACTTTCTATTAGTCAGGGACCCAGACAAAATCCTGCCAATCTTAGTAATGATAGGGCTGTTACTTAAAGCCAACAACTCTTACGGATGAATGACACTTGATTTTCTATGACAAATTAGGCCATGGCCTAAGCAGTAGGCAGTCAGAGAACGTGTATAGTGTTGGAAAAAATTGGTTTAGTATGGATCTGAGGGAAAATACTTTGATCGAATTGGTGGTGAGCGGATACTGAATCTGAGAATTTCTTAGTTTAGTTTCCTTTTAAAATAAATTGAAACATAGCTGGAACTATGTATATCCTATGGGATGTTTCACTGCAGAGTAATATGTTATATATTTATACGATTTAAGTGAGAGTGATGGGAATGCTTCCTCTCTGTTACTTGAGTTGCTAACTCTGCAACGGTCAGACGCCGAACCTTCTTTTCTTTCCCCACGTAGTATCCATCATCAAAAGATAATAAATACAAGGTCAGTAGATTCACAAAGTCGTAGACTCAAAAAACATTAATGTAGAAATGATTTTTGCAGAATATGACATATAAACTATTGCGTAAAATTCAAGCAAGTTTCTAAGTAAGAAACTCTACTTTCTTATATTTCGCTAAATTAAAAACTTGTTATTTTAACGCAAATATGAAGTTTAACCACTTTCAGTCCTAACAACGAAGAAGCAAAAAGTGAACTGGATCCACATAGATTAGAGAGTACTGGCTGTTTTATAAACATTGCCACTTTTGATCTTGTGGGTGCTGGGTAGAAAGCAAAAGGGGGATTTGAACTCAAAAATTTCTCTGGTAGGGCCTATAAATGGGGTAAAATTAGCTTTATGTAAATTTTTTCACAATTGACTTTAGGTCATTATGATGGGTACATGAGGACGGGTATATGCTGGAGAAACAAAATTTTACAAAACATTCAGAATTATTTGAGAGATGTTCTGTAAGATCCTAGAAATGGATTTTTTTAAATTTGCATCTATGTAAATTAGATGAATTTCGTGATACGCCCCCCCCCCCCCCTTAAAACAGTGAACCAAAGGATCTCTTTTTGGGCAAAAAAAACATTTATGATCTCTCCTCGGATTTATATTTAATTCAAATTGATGAATTGTCTTAAAATAGCAGATTTGACTAAATTAGTAATAACAAGGGATCTACTGCTGCCAAATTAATGAGGTATAAGATCTATTACAAAAAACACAGCCATATAAATTTATAACTCGTTTAGCAGGAACATTTAGGGATGATACAATATTAATTTGAGTCAAAAGTAAAAAAATATTTCAATAAAATTTACACAGATGAGAATCCAAAGAAATCTTTTGCATTTTACACACTTACTTGCTTTCGTGTTCATTAAGCACACTTAACTTATAATCTACCATTTTTTTTTGTGGAGAGGAAAGAATGTGTGCTTTGGTCCAGTCCCTGATTCCGCTAACAGTACCCAAAATCACTTTAAGAACTATTCAGGAGCTTCCAACAATTTACCCAAAAGATAAGTA
>BGPR01005118.1:52260-99133 GCA_013235015.1 Araneus ventricosus
ACGAAAAAAAGCAATGAATAAACATCATGAAATATGACCATATAAAACATGTATTTGTTTTAACACCTTCTAATACAATGAAACAAGGGTGTTTTGGATCTGCACCTTGCCTGAAATTTACATACTTACTACAAAATTAATCCTCACACGAATTACACAGGGCCACATCTTTTTTTAAACCATTCTTCAAAGATAAATACTTACTAAAAACATTATTCCACCTCTTTCACTTTCGCATGCATCGTAATTGTGCCTTTAAATTTTGTTACAGAAAAAATGCTTTATTACAAGCCAAATTCCTAGTATTTCTCGTTCGAATAAGTCAGACAATTGTCTTCAATTTTTTTTTCAGAGAAACTGTATTACCACAAAAGTCACAACAGTACAGTTTACCTTTTGTATACAGATAAATATTTCTTTAAATAAGCTTCTGAGAAAATGCTTCAATTAAAAGTCACGGGCTTCTCTTCTCAGCACCATTAAATGGGTCTTTACTCTTGCCAAGAAAATGCTTTACTACATGAATCGCAGGAGTATGGGATTTTTTCTTATCTGTCAGTAAATGTCTCTTTACAGAAAGTAATGTCCGTCCGTTAAGTCTCTTTTTCTCTCTCCTTTATCAGAAAATGCTGTATTTGAAATATCACAAACACACGACTTCTCTTTCTCACCCGCTACTCAATGTTTCTTATATATATATATATAAATTTCTCTAATGAGATCAGATTTTAATATATATGTCACATGTATGTGTTTTCTACTTCGTCAGTAACAGTAAAAGCGTATCTAAATTACTTTGCAGACAAAACATCCCATTAAGGATGACGCAGATTTAAAGTTAAGCTTTCGTTGTGCGTCAGTAAATGTTTCTTTCAACCTCCTTTCTCGATAACAGACTCTACTACACATGTCAAACACATGAAAGTTTCGGTGAACTTGTGCGAGTCAGTAAATGTGTAATTGACAATGACTTCAGAGAAAAAATACTTTAAACAAAAAGAAGATTCGTACAGTTTCCGTTCCATATCTGTTAGTAAATGTCTATAAATACTTCATCGATCAGAAACTACTTTATTACAAATTATCACAAACATACAGCTTCTCTTACTTATTAAAGTTCCACGTCGAGAAAAAGATTTATTGCATACCTCGCAGTCATATTGTTTCTCTTTCGTATGTGTCAGTAAATGTCTCCTTAAAATACTTCGATCAGAAAAAGCTTTATTGCATATATCGCAGGCATGGGGTTTCTCATTCATATGCGTCAGTAAGTGTTACCTCAAAGCTCTTTTATGAGAAAACGCTTTATTGCATATCTCGCAGACATGGGGTTTTTTCATTCGTATGCGTCAGTAAGTGTGACTTTAAATTTCCCTTTTGAGAAAACGCTTTACAGCATATCTCACAGGCATGAGGTTTCTCTTTCGTATGCGTGAGTAAATGTTTCCTTAAAGATGCCTGGAGAGAAAACGCTTTATTGCATATCTCGCAGGCATGTGGTTTCTCTTTCGTATGTGTCAGTAAATGTTTCCTTAAACTACTTCGATCAGAAAACGCTTTATTGCATATCTCGCAGGCATGCGGTTTCTCATTCGTATGCGTCAGTAAGTGTAACTTTAAATTTCCCTTTTGAGAAAACGTTTTACTGCATATCTCGCAGGCATGTGGTTTCTCTTTCGTATGTGTCAGTAAATGTTTCCTTAAACTACTTCGATCAGAAAACGCTTTATTGCATATCTCGCAGGCATGAGGTTTCTCATTCGTATGCGTCAGTAAGTGTGACTTTAAATTTCCATGCTGAGAAAAAGATTTACTGCATACCTCGCAGGCATGCGGTTTCTCATTCGTATGCGTCAGTAAGTGTAACTTTAAATTCCCCGTTTGAGAAAACGTTTTACTGCATATCTCGCAGACATACGGCTTCTCTTTCGTATGTGTCAGTAAATGTTTCCTTAAACTACTTCGATCAGAAAACGCTTTATTGCATATCTCGCAGGCATGCGGTTTCTCATTCGTATGCGTCAGTAAATGTACCTTTAAATTTCCCTTTCGAGAAAACGTTTTATTGCATATCTCGCAGGCATGTGGTTTCTCTTTCGTATGTGTCAGTAAATGTTTCCTTAAACTACTTCGATCAGAAAACGCTTTACTGCATATCTCGCAGGCATGAGGTTTCTCTTTCGTATGTGTCAGTAAGTGCGACTTCAAAGATCTCTTATGAGAAAACGCTTTATTGCACATCTTGCAGGCATGCGGTTTCTCTTCCGCATGCATCAGTAAATGTCTCCTTAAATTTCCCCGCAGAGAAAACGCTTTATTACAGATCTCGCAGGCATGTGGTTTCTCTTTCGTATGGGTCAGTAAATGTCGCTTTAAAGTTCCCTGCTGAGAAAACGCTTTGTTGCACATCTCGCAAGAATGCGGTTTCTCTTCCGTATGTGTCAGTAAATGTTTCTTTAAACTACTTCGATCAGAAATCGCTTTATTACATATCTCGCAGGCATGAGGTTTCTCTTTCGTATGCGTCAGTAAATGTTCATTTAAAGTTCCCCGGTGAGAAAACGCTTTATTGCATATCTCGCAGGCATGCGGCTTCTCTTTCGAATGCGTTAGCAAATGTTGCTTTAATTTTCTTTGTTGAGAAAAAACTTTAGTGTACATGGTAAGGTCTCCTTTGTATGCGTCAGTAAATGTCTCATTAAATTGCTTTTATCAGGATATGCTTGGAAGTAGATATTAAAAGGAAACGGTCTCTTTTTCGCAAACTTAAGTAAATTTTGTTTTAAATTTCATTGCTAAGGAAAGGATTAACCACCAACACGCAGACGTATGCTATATGCATCAGAAAATGTCTATTTGTATCATGTTTCAGAGAAAATCCTTTGCTACAAAAATCACATTTGTCTGGTTTCTATTTTGAGTGTGTCAGAAAAATTGTTGCTGCCAAAATGCTCTAATACATATGTCGCAAGTGTAAGGCTTATATTTTACATATCTCCGCAGACGATCTGGAAATTCCGAGGGTTACTACGTTCTTCCATTATAAATATTGCATCCTTGGGGCTTTTTCTTCTATACCAGTCAGATGTTGAGACTGTAAGCTTAGTTGGCGAGTTAAGCCTTCACTGCACATATTAAATCCTCACTGCACATACTTAACACAAGATGTCTTAGTGACCAGCTTGTTCACTGGAAATACTAGTTCCGTATAATTTCAGAAATATCTATTTTTCCTCAACTCGGTGTTCATTGTACGTCACCAAAACCACTTTCAATTTCAATCTCTGATAGATTATTAATTCTAGTGTTTTAGGTGCCCACACTTCAGTTTGTTGTTTCCATACACCTGTAAAAAAAGATTATCATTTGTTATTCCTTGAGTTAAACCTTAAAGACTAACAAAAGTTCAACAAGAATATATTTGACATAGTAACCTGCTCATTATGCAAAAATAAAAAGTACCCTCATGATTTAGTTATATGATGCAGGCAAATAATCTTGAATTTCAATACTACAAAGAATTGCATATTATACGGGATATTTTTTAAAAACTATTAAAATTTCTATAGACGTGGAATGCACACAGTGATGGCTGCTCCATTAAGGATTCACCACCCTTTGAAATTCTTTTATAAACTTGTATTTTCGTTTTTATACTTGCAAGGTAACATTTTCACTCAGAGTTTGTTGATCAACGAAAATGGGAATAATTAATAAAAACTTGAAAAGAAAACAGAAAATGAATCAACAAGTAAGAGAGACTTAGCTTAGTGCTGCTAAGCGATTATCCCGCGAAAGCATCGAAAAACGCTCCACCAGTGCGTCGGCATTTCGTTGGCGCCCTCTGGGTGTAATATTCTTTTTTACTTGATTTATTCATGGTATTTCCTTTTTATAAGCTCTGATGAAATCATTCCGTTCTTCGCACTCAACCACATCACAACGATGTGTTTCTGTAAGGATCATAAGAACATCGCCCCATCCTGCAATAGCATCTGGGTAAACCTGAAAGACCGGCCGCCATGACAGCATAGTCAGGCACTGAGTTTCCTTCAAAATAGCAACCCTTACGGGAGGCTCAAGCAAGAACCCCCGGAAAAGCTTGTTACTACCTGTCTTCGGAGATGGGCCCAAAAAGCCACAACACCATTATTGTACCGTCGGATTGGCGAAAGTCAGCTTACTTATGCAACAGCCTCTCTCATCCGTGAACTCGCTTTGCCCCTCCCCCGATGGAGTGTGTTTCTGTACATTATTCGTAAGTTTATCAGCTGCTCATTCATTATAGAAACTTTCAAATAAACATTTCAAACAAAATGACCAAGTATTTTCATCAACACCATTGTCATCACTCGAGAGACAGAAAAAAAACCCCATAGAATTAAACAAGAGTATTTACAATAGGTCATAAAAGCTATAGGTATTCAATTCACACAAAAATAAATAAAACTACATAATAAATTCATATTTAAATTAAGTAAATAATACTATGCATGAATGGAAACATTCGAAATATGGAAAGAAAAGAAATGAAATAAATTCGGATTTTAAATTAATTAATACTATGTATGAAGGTAAAAATACGAAAAGAAATTACCTCGTACGCAGACTTCTAAGTTGAAAAATCCATCTTCGAATTTACACAGCAGCACAAGACATATAGTTTCCTTCACAGAATAAAGTTTAAAAATGAAATGGCGAACGGATGAAGATGCATGACCCAAAAAGTTGAAATGAGAATGTTCTGGTCACTTCACTTTAATAAAGCAGCTAATCAGAAAATTCTAATTTCGACCCCCTGCGGGGTCGGGGCACTGCGTGGCCCCTCTTCTGTTCACTGTCAGCCAATCAGATCACGGGGAGTAGATGATGATCACCTAAACTCTCCGTGACGTCATGCCACCTGAATTCCCCAGCACTAAAGCGGGGTTTACACGCGAACAGTAAAACCGACAGTAGGATGTCGCTGTCAAGTTCGGACAGAGACTTGCCGTGGCCCGGTTAAAACTTTTACGATTCTGCGCATGCGTCAACCTACTGTCGGTTTTCTACTGTTCGCGTGTAAACCCACCTTAACACGTTCAGATATTCCTTTGTAACCTGTTGCCACTCACAAAAGGCTAAGTTTTCAATCGTGACGTCATCATCTCCTCTTCACTTTCCTTCCTCTGAATCCGTAGTTTCATTTCAGTTCGAATGATCTCCACAACAATAAACTCTACGATTTTGAAACACGTATTCTGGCAATATTAATATTTTCACCGATAGATGGTGCCACTAGAGATATGGTAAAATTCAAACAGATTATTTTTACGTTAAAGTGTGTGCCCCAGGATGGTCCAGTGGTAGCGCGTCTGACGGCGAACACTAAGGTCCCGGGTTCGAATCCAGACCAGGATGAGTTTGGAGTTTTTTTTGTCACAATTCGCATGTTACAAGTAAGTTTAGTTATAAATTAGATTCATTATTTAATTAATAATTAAACCTTGATTAATTAATTAAGAATAATTCAGTCCAAAAAATGACGTCACTCTCCTTCACTCACTTCAGTTCATATCATCACAAAACAACTAAACTCAACTCGCATTAAATAATGTCCATTTAAATCAAATGAGACATCGCATTTTAAAAAAAAGGAATGTTTGATTCAAAGAGTTTGTGAACACTAAGGGACAAAATTCAACAGTTTACTCCAGTACAACAGTGCTCACAAATGGATTACAGTAGACTCTCTAATCCGACACATAAGGGACCTGGCACCTGTCGGATTACAGAGAGTATCCGGACTATATATGGTCAATAGAAAAATATATACTTCAATAAACTGAAAGGGGGAAGGTTTCAAGTTTTAACAGGAAAAAATGACTCATCACCAAGTAGCATGTTCTAACAGGAGCGTCGGGCTAGTGGGAGTGTCGAATTAGAGATTGTCTACTGTATTTATTTGGATTATCATCACCACATTATCAGCAAGGTGGGACAATTTCTTAACTTTATTTTCCTGTTTAATCACAACCATGGAAAAGTTAGAAAAATTTATTAAAAAGTGCATATCAATCAGAGAAGTCATTACGAAAATAAGTTCAGAATTAGATAATTTCATTGAATCGCGGAAGCGAAAGAAATCAACTCTTTTGTTGAACTTTACGAGCAGTTAAACGCACAGGACAGTTCGTTAAAATCATTGAATTCTAAAACAGAAGCAGCTGATTCGGATCCAAATGAGTATGATAAGGAAATAAATATATAAAAGTGAGGAATTTAGTGAAAGCATTGTAAAATATCGCATAAAGATTAAAAAACAAATACAGTTGTTAGAGTAAAAAACAGTAACTTCCATCCAAAGTACTATTTCGTTTTCAAATACTCCCAACTATTAAGTTGCCGGAAATTCCTCTCTCAAAATTGTCGGAGGAATTTGAGGAATAGAACAGTTTCAAACTGCAATTTAAAAATTTAATCACATCAAACACACAATTGTCACAATAACAAAAATTGCACTATATAAATTCTTCATTGACTGCACCTGCAAAGGATTTGCAATCATTTAATGATACTTTCGATTCTTTATTCAAAGCATTGACTGACAGGTTCGAAAATTAAAGGTTGTTAGTAGAACTTCACATAAATGACATTTTAAAGAGGAAGAAAAATTAACCAATGGGTCAATCAAAAATCTGAGAAATTTAAACGAGAATATAAAGAAAAGCTTCCGTGGATTACAAGTTCTTGAATATAATGGGAATAATCTTTCAGATGCATTAATTTTAAACATTGTTATCGGTAACTTAGACAAAAAGTCACGACAATATTAAGAGAATCTAGCTTAAGTTCTAATGAAGTTCCCAAATTAGATGATTTAATTTCGTTTTGAAAAAAGCGAGCCGAGATTTTAGAAAACATTAATAAAAACCCAGCTGTCAAACCCAAACCTTTTCATGACAGAAACGGGAAGTCAAAAACGTTTTTTGAGAAACCTAACTAAGTTGAACGTTCACGTGTTATCTGTAAATTGAACCATCCAATTTTCAAATGTGAAGTTCATGAAGTGAACTGTCGATCAAAGAAATCAATTCGCAACAAACTTTGTTTAAATTGCTTGAGTGATCAGTCTATACTTATAAAAGACGTTTGTGTGTATGCGTGCGTGCGACATCCAGACGCTGGTTACACACACAGCGAAAATTTATCGCGCCGCCGTTCCAACAGTAGTGCACTGATGTGAGTTGGAGCTTACACACTGAGCGGAAAAATGAACGCACGGACTATTTACCGCGTGCGGTAGATATGCAGTCGCGGACTGCCACTATCGTCTGCGGAAGTTTTTCCGTCGCCACCCAAGTAGAGGCGCACGTGGCCAAATGAGAGCTTACACACACAGCGATATTTCTACCGCGTTTGTTTCGCTCAGTGTGATTTTCATCTTTGTTTGTATAAGTTGGTTTGGAATCTATTGGGTTTTTTTTCTATTGTGAAGATGTCTGACCTTATAGATAATGAATTTTTAATTGCATTAATCCAAAAAAGGCATGTTTTGTGGAATAAAACTCTCGACATTTTTAAGGACAGAAACGCCTTGTTTCAGCCTGGAAATTCGCAGCGACTTTGTTGTATTGAAATAGAAAGAAATGATTTTGATAAGTTCATACTTTCTCACTATACGTACTAGAAAGTGTAAAAGTCATAAAAAAAACGTTGAGATTCTCGAAGTGCCCCATTAGCACCAGAATATTAAAATATTTAACCTATATAAATATTTTAGTATATAATATAAATATTTTAATTATATATTTTCCCCTTATTTATACTACATAAAGAACACGCCAACATTATTCTTTTTAAGCAACATATCAGATGCGATGAACAACTTTCGTTTTACAGAGAATTATGCATATATATAACCTTTTTTTTAATATTGACTACGTAATCTAATAAGTAATTTAATTTTATTTGGGAAAATAAATAGTATATTATTGAAACTAGGTTGAATTATATTGTACAATATTGAACTAAATATTGAACAATATAAAAAAAAAACTCTTTTAAGTAGTAATTCGAAATTCTGAAGCAATTGAAGAATTTCGTATCATCCTTCCTCAACTCTTCAAACAACGTATAGAAGGCTCCAACCCCCTCTTTTTTTCATTAATTGGATGAACCCAAATAAACCGATTTTTTCTTTTCTTCTTTATTCGACGACGGAATAACAATAAAGCTAGAATTTGCTCTCTGTTCATTTCAAACAATACCAAGCAGTAAATAATTTAAGCAAAACTAAATTGATTTGATGATGAATCCACGCTGCCAATAGTCGAACAGTCAGCAGCTGATTTTCGGTGAACGGCGCGATAAATTTTCCGCGCGATAAAAAATCCGCTGTGTGTGTAACCAGCCAGACGAATTTATCGCACTTACAGCCTTGAAATTTGGCACACAGGTAGTCTTAATGGTGACTCGAAGCCGGAATTTTAAAATTTAATTTATAAAATCTTTTATTTAATGTTATGTGCTGTTTTGGTTGATTTTTCGCACTAATTTCTCAATAGTATGGTTTTGAATAATTGTACGAAAAAAATAGATAAACCATCGGAAGGAGCACACCATTTACGTTATAATGAAGTTAGTTTTGAATTTCTAACGTAATTTACTGAATTTTGAGGAATTCTTGTAAAAATAGTCACACTTTTTCCCTATATTTTTAACTGCAAATTTTTATTTTCACGCATCCAACGTTCTAATAAACCTATGATTTTCATTTTTTGTGTGATAATAGCAAAAATATTTATCGCTCATTTAAAACAAGAACGGTTAAAATATCTTTGTACGTTCATTTTTAATAACTTTTTTTTTCTTAAAGGGTTAAAAAAATACTTTTCGAATGAAGTTCTATTCCGAAACGGCCAGTTTATCCCTGGCTACGTCTAGCGCCATCTTTCGGAATTAGTTCCTCCTCACTTTTTAGCATGTTTCGCTAGAACTAATTTGAAATCATTTCGTTGGATGCAAGGGTTTAGTCGTTAATTAAGTAGTGCTGGAACATTCTGACATGGATGATAAGTTGGCTTCTAACGAAACTTCTAACGAAATTCGCTGAATTGTGAGAAAAATTTTTTTCCGTGATGACCTAAAATAGTTTCTTTAACATCGGCGTAAAATGCGCCATAGCTTTTCGCACAAGCTACAGGGTGGTGACAAAGGGGGTACTGTGGTTTTACGATCCAGAGAAAAGACTACTGAATCGGACTAACTTAGATACATCATTGCTGAATAATAAGTGAAAAAATTGAATATGAAAAATGCAAGTCGGGTTATGCCGAATTTGAACATCGTTCAAAGGTCTTAAATCAGGAAAGTCCAGTACTAGCGAAAGTTTTTTAAACACTGCTCGTTTCTGATCTGACCAGCCACCACTAAATGCGCAAATGGTTAATTGAAAATGGGACACCTCTATAACACGAGAAGTTATTATCGGATCTTCAGAAAACTGCTGACGATGGAAATGTCTCAACTGTTCAGTTTTATTCAGATCCACAAACTGTTTAACAGAAATAATAAATATAGTTAATTAAATGCTATTTCGAAATTTTTCCATTACGTAAACCGAGATAATTCAATAATTCGATCCGACAAACCTTTTTCTATCTATGTATCGAATTTCATACCAAAATCACAATAGATCTTGAGATATAAAATTAATTTTGCTGGATAAAAACTCTTCCTGAACAGAGCCGAGCTTCCTGAACAATAGGAACCGTATATAAAATAGCAAAAAAAAAAAAACCAATATTTTTTACTGAAACTTCGGAAAATTAACCAAACACGATTCATATCGATAATTCAGTTGAGCATTCTTTTTCAAATTCTAAATAATCTTAGAAAATTTGAGAATTTCAGAACTTCACAAAATATTTTGTAATCCAACATCTTTAGTTCATCCCGCCTAAAAACATTTCATTAACACCCAGAAATTTTTAGTGCGAATGAAATGCATCGATTTCTGCGTTTTTAAACAAATACAAAACTTATCATTATCAGCAATAATATGGAAGAACTCGCTGGTCGCGGAATGCGGTTATTTTATAATACGAATAACGCTTTGCCCATAGTACAGGGTTCGTACACATTTCCTTAAAAGAAAATCAAGGACTTTTAAGGACTAAAAAAACCAAAAAATAAGGACCTCTAAATTGAATAATGAGTTGTCGCACGCATTTTTAAATAAAATCTCATTTTTTCAAATTCAACCTATTAGATGATAAATTATAATATAAAACATAGAAGATACATTACAAATTTAACACAACAAAACTCTTAAAAATATGAGTTAATAAATTGATGGAAAAAACCCTCATGAAACTGGTAATCAAATTAAATATCTTTTAATTCCAAACTTTTTTCATTCAATTTTGCATCCAAGGTATTTATTTTAATTTCTTTTTCAGAAATTGTTTTTCTTAAATTCATGCGATTGAATAAATAAATTTATGTCCTTTGACTTTTCAGCCTCATTAGCTAAATCATTTGCTTTCTCATTTGTTTGGAGCATGTCCGTTTGGAGGAACATTTTCTTTTGTTTTAAAAAATATATTTCTTCCTCTAGAATTTTTCGTTTCAGTTGTTTTGTTTCAGTCTTTTCTTTGGATCTTTCTAAATACTGCATGTATTTTGCTCTAGCTGAGGTGGCAGCCGTCCTCATTTCTTTAGTAATTTTTAAGTCATAAATAGCCCCAGCAGCGTGTAAATTCATGATTTACACGCTAGAAAATATATGATGCATCTTTTAAATTTTCTATTTCCAGGGCCTTGTTCACCGAAAAACCTCATTGTCCATGTGACAGTAATAATACCATTTTGACAATCTTCCAAACTTTTTCATAATGATTATTGCTAAAATAAGTTTGTAAAAAAGTATCAAGGGAATCACTCTTTGGATTGAAAGAAGTAAATTCATATGAATTTGGCTTTACAATATTTAACAGAAAATCTGCATAGAGTAACAAAATTTCATCGCACTCTCTTCCCAAAATACGTTTATTTTGCGACAATACAATCAATACCTTTTTCATTTTTTCCTGTGATTTTTCGGGATATCCAGCCATTACTCGTGGATCAATGCAAATCGCATGTCTTACTAGTGCGTAATTCACAGGACATTTCTGTATGAAATGTTTTATCATTCTTATAATGTTTTTCGACTATCCTGCCTGAGTGTGAAAACATCCTTGTCTGCTAATTCCTTATTTTTTATCTTTTATTAGTTGCTCTGCAGCAAATCCTAAATACACTTAACTTTTATCATTATACAAGTTTGGGTCACTGAAGTTGAATTTGCATAAAGTCTCAGGTTTCTCAATTCTTTCATTCTCTGGTTTCAAAATTTTGAAATGTTGAATGCAATCATTAACAAACATCACTGGCAAAAAATGGAAGTAAAGTTTATCACTTTGATACTGTTCTAAAAATGGTAACAGCACTTTTGGCAATCATTCCTATGGAACCATGGACCAATAAAGGCCATCTGTAACTCCTCCCTTATTTCCCAAAGTGTATGCGATGGATTCGTAGAACGCGAGCAGGGTCGTCCCCCCACCCCCACCGCATTCCGTCAGAGCCACGTCGACCGAGATTAGAGCCGCCGAGAAGGAGGAATTAGAAAAACGATAATCGGTGAAATTTTAAATTTTTTAATAATGGCAGAGTAAAAAGTAAGGACTTTCAAGGACTTTTTAAAAATGGGGCATAAAAATAAGGATTTGTAAGGACTAATTGTAAAAGTAAGGATTTTTAAGGACGCGTACGAACCCTGATAGTATCTTGTGAACACGATTACTAAAGTAATTTTGATTTCATTAAGAACGACGAAGGATTTGTTTTCGGCAGAGTTCTTAGAAGAGCCATTAAAATCAAAGGGATAGGAAATGTTAGTGATTGAAGTTTTCTATCATCCTTACTATTAACCCACCAACTGCACAATTGTTTTGAATTACTATTTAGATGCAACGTTTTAAAACGCGTTCAAATATCGTGAAACCAATCTAATTGTTATTTACATGAAGGGCTTGATTAGTATAATACGATTCAAAGTTTCAAAAGAACCAAGTAAACCCATTAGCTTGCGAAAATCAAAGGATGCCGCAAAAAAAACAAAAACAGACGAACTTCCAACCTGTTGAAATCGCGGGACATGCAGTCAGAGGGTTAAAGATAGAAACGTAATTCAAATTAGGCTAATTATCGTCACATAATAACAAACAAATTTTGAACTAAATACTCTTCAATACCTGCAACTTCTTAGATGATATGAGCTGAAAAGTTATTCTCAACCCCTAACTTCGATCGCCTTTTAACCTATGCATGTGACACCTTGGATAGGCCAAACCATTTGCATTCTCTTCCACCTTCTTTCGTTTTTATAACTCAAACCCTTATGAAATTAGAGGAAATGGCGGAGGGAGTGAAATGTTATTTTCCCAACACAAGGGTTCTGCCTTCCTGTTCGGATTCCTGACATATATAAAATTTATTAATGCAAGTAATAATATGGACGAAGCCGCTGGTCGCCGAATCCGTATTTTATAATACGGATAACGCTTTGTTCATCTTATCTTGTGAACACGTTTACTAGAGTAATTTCGATTTGATAAAGACCGACGAAGGATATATTGCCTGTAAGCCGAAAATCTCGGCCGAGTTCTTGGATGAGCTATTCTAATCAAAGGGGGTGAAAATGGTAGAAGTTGAAGTTTTCATTTCCTCATACCACCCCTAGTATTAAAGATAGAAACAGAATTCAAATTAGGCAAATTATTGTCTCATACGAATAAACAGTTTTTGAACTAAAAGCTTTTAATTAGCTGCTATTTCTTAGATAGTATGAGCTGAAAAGTGATTTTCAACCCTTAACTTCGATCGCCTTTTAACCTATGCATATTAAATATACTATATTGTAATTCAATATCTAATATGCGATATTCTTTTTCATATTTTTTTCTGACGAATGATTAAATTAATTTTTCGACGTCATTATTAACTTTAATTTCGAGTTAAACTATTATTATTGCCAGACCAGTTGATCTTTCTTGAGACACGGCCGATCGAGTGAATGCTTTTATCAATGTCACTATTAAATAAGTTTCATCTGATGGACAACTGTTCAATTGTTTTGGTGGCCCTAAGCGGTACACTAACATTAAAACCGGACCTTATTTGACATGACTCCTTGAAAGAATTTTTTTGGGGGAAACTTCAAAGAAATAGAAAGAAAAATGAGACAAACCGTTGAAAAGGTACATTTATTAAAAAATAAGGGAATTATTTTAATACAGCAACAGTAATCACAAATTGATTCCGAGAAAAAATAAACAGTTCTTTGTATGACACTTTACATTAAACCGAGTAACTTTCCGGCTGATCGTGACATCGAATAAATTTCGAATCTTTTTTTAATGCAAAACAATGAACAACTTTTAATGCATATACAGTAAATTTAACTTTTAAATAAATAGAAATTAATTAATAAAGTGCGTTTCTTTAATTCAACAGTTTACAGAAAAAAAGAAAATACAGAATTGTGACACTTTAAATTTAAGGAATTAATTTTCAAAAATTAGATTTTGCTATTCATAGTTACTGTTTTCGTTAAATAATTCCAATACATAACAATAAAATATTGTTTTGTCCTATGAAATTCAATGACACACATACCAAGAATTAATAGGAATCATTCGATTTAAAATGTATTTGATATCATATGCAAATTAAAAAGTTCGAAGCTTTAATAAAAAATACAATTAAAAACACTGCTTTCTATTACAAAATTTTACAAAGCAAAAAAGAACATTTAGTAATGCAGAAAAACATTTCAGTATTCCCAGTTCTTTTATTAATATGTCAACGTATGCAATCATTCAATTTTTTCTCAAATTAGTATTTTATAATGAAATCCAAATCTAGAAGGCACACAAAAGAAATCCATTGCACATGGAAGACACTTTTATTTTTCATTCTGCAGTTAAAAGGAAACATACTAGAGTTACAATATTCTGCAGTAAAATACAAATGTTTTCGACTTACAAAAAAAAAATAATATAGTTTTCCAGGAAATAATAATAATAAAAAGAAACCGGTACTTTTCTATTAGCGAAGACAAAACTCTGCCAAATCTTAGCAATGAATAAGGGCGTTATTTTGTTAAAGCCAACATTCAAGCTTGGCGATGAATGGAACTTTGAATTTTCCACAGGGACAAACTAGGCCATGGCACAGCAGTCAGAGAACGTGTATAAGCTGGAAATTAAATTTTTCAGATCGATTGAGGGAAAACACTTTGGCGAGTTGGTGGTCCAGCGGATACTGAATCCCGAGAATTTCTTAGTATTATATTCTTTAAATAAATTGAACCCATTCAAGGAACTATGTATATTCATGAGAGCTATACACATCAGTATATATGTTAAACATTAATATTTATACTCAATTTATTAGCTGAGAGTGATAAATGTTTCCCACGTTACTTGAGTTTGCTACACTAGGCAGTCGTGTCATACGCCAAACCGTCTTTCTTTTCCCCGCAGCGTTAGCAACGCTCATAAATATATATTTTTATACATCAGTAGATTCAAAAAAATGTAGCTACAACATAAATAGAATGGATATAAAAAAAATATTGCGTAAAATTCAAAACTTTCTAAGTAAAAAACCTGATTTTAATCATATTTCCATAAAAAAAAAAAGGTTCTTTAACGCCAATATGAAGTTAACCACTCTCGTAGCCCATTTAATAACGAAGACAAAAAAAAAGCCGAACTTGATCCGATAATTAGAAGCAGAGATCTGGCTTTTTGTAAACATTGCCATTTTTGACTTTTCTGGGGCGCTAGGGGGAAAGCACAAGAGGGATCTTTGTGAACTTTTGTAAAAAGGCTCCTCTGGTAGGGGTCTATAAAAAAAAATCAGGGTAAAATTCGGCTTTACGCAAATTTTTTCCCAATTCGATTATTTTTGGGTCTTTATGGAATAGGTTATCGGAGGGCGTGTATATACTGTAGAAACAGCGAACAAATATTTACAAAATTTTCAGAATTATTTTGAGAGCCGTTTCGTAAGAAAAATTCAGAAATAATGTTTTTTAAAAAATTTGCATCTATATACATTAGATGAATTGAGAGATACGTCCCCTCCCCCAAACAGTCATCCGCCAAAACCTTGATCTTTTTCGGCAAAAAACATTTCTTATCTCTCTCAGATTTTACTTAATCCAAATTAATGAATTGTCTTAAATTCTAGATTTGACTAAACATTAGTTATACCCACAAGGGAATCATCAAGTTGCCAAATTAAAAGAGGGGGGTAAGATTCTTATTACAAAATGAAATAATAACTCGTATTTTATAATAATGCAACTTATCACTCGTTTAGCTGCAACATTTAGGATGATACAATATAAATTTGTGTCAAAAGGGGAAAATATTTCAATAAAATTCTATTACACAAATGAGAATCCAAAGAAATCTTTTTGCATTTTATGTCAATTTATTCTCTGTTTTTCGTGTTCATTGCATACCTAACTGAAAATTATAATTCAATATTTTTTGTTGGGGGACATAGAATTATGTTCTTTGGTTCAGGTCCCGGTCCCGCTAATGAAAATGTACCAAAAATCAATTTTTAAGAACTATTCAGCCGCTTCGAATAATAATCTAAGAAAACAAAAGATAAAGAAAAAAAGCAATAAACAAACATCATGAAATATAACCAATTAAAAAATGTTTTAGTTTTAACACCTTCTAGTAAAATGAAACATGGCTGTTTTGGATCGGCGATTTGCCTAAAATTTACATACTTACTACAAAATTAATCCTCACACGAATTACAGTCACACATTACTTTAAACCATTCACCAAAGATAAATATTTACTTAAAAAAATCATTCCTACGGTTTCCCTTTCGCATGCATCATAATTGTGCCATTAAATTTTGTTTCAGAAAAAGTGCTTTGATACAAGTCAAATTCTTAGTATTTCTTGTCAGACAATTGTCTTTAAATTTTCTTTCAGAGAAAATGTATTACCACAAAAGTCAAAATTCCTAGCGTTTTTCGTTCGAATGCGTTAGTAAATATCTGTTTATATTTTTTTTCAGAGAAAATGTTTTAACACAAAACGTCACAACAGTACAGTTTTCCTTTTGTATACCGATAAATATGTCTTTAGATAGGCTTCTGAGAAAATGCTTAAATTAACAGCCACGAGTTTCTCTTCTATGCACCATTAAATGGGTCTTTACTCTTGCAAAAAGAAAATGACTCTACTACATGAATCGCAGGAGTATGGTTTTTTCTTCGTATCCGTCAGTAAATTTCTTTTTTTTACTAAGTAATGTCCGTAAGTAATTAGTCAGTAGTGTCTCTTTTTCTCTCTCCTTTCATCAGAAAATGCCGTATTTCAAATATCACAAACACACGATATCTCTTTCTCACTCGCTACTAAATGTTTCTTAAATTTCTCCAATGAGAACACAAATAAATATGTCACATGCATGTGTTTTCTATTTCGTCAGTAACAGAAAAGCCTATCTAAATTACTTTGCAGAGAAAACATCTCATTAAAGATGTCGCAGACTTAAAGTTAAGCTTTCGTGTGCGTCAGTAAATGTTTCTTTTAACCTCCTTTCTCAATAACAGACTCTACTACACATGTCAAACACATGAAAGTTTCGGTGAACTTCTGCGAGTCACTAAATGAGTAATTAACAATCATTTCAGAGAAAAAATACTTTACAGCAACAAGAAGATTCGTACAGTTTCTGTTTCATATATGTCAGAAAATATCTATATCTATCTTCTTCAAACAGAACATGCTTTATTACAAATAATTACAAACATACAGCTTCTCTTACGTAGGCGTCAGCAAATGTCTCTTTAAATTTGTCTGCACAGAAAACGCTTTATTTGCTTATCTCGCAGGCATATGGTTTCTCTTTCGTATGAATCAGTAAATGTTGCTTTAAATTTCCACGTCTAGGAAACGCTTTATTGCATATCTCGCAGACATGAGGTTTCTCTTTCGTATGCGTCAGTAAATGTTCCTTTAAAGATCCCCGTTGAGAAAAAGATTTATTGCATATCTCGCAGGCATGAGGTTTCTCTTTCATATGCGATAGTAAATGTCTCTTTAAATGATCCTGCCGAGAAAACGGTTTATTGCATATATCGCAGGCATGCGGTTTCTCTTCCGTATGCGTCAGTAAATGTCTCCTTAATCTTCCCTGCAGATAAATGTTTCCTTAAATTACTTCTATCAGAAAACGCTTTACTGCACATGTTATAGGCAAGCGTAAGGTTTTCTTTGTATGGGTCAGTAAATGTCTCATTAAATTGCTTTCATCAGGATGTGCTTGGAAGGAGATATTAAAAGGAAATGGTCTCGTTTTCGCATTTTTTTAATTAAATTTTGGATTAAATTTCGTTATGAAGGAAGGAATTAACCACCAACTCGCAGACGTATGCTCTTTCTTTTGTATGCATCAGTAAATGTCTATTTGTATCATGTTTCAGAGAAAATCCTTTGCTACAAAAATCACATTTGTACGGTTTATATTTTGAGTGTGTCAGAAATGTTGTTGCTGACAAAATGCCCTAAAACATATGTCGCAAGTGTAAGGCTTATATTTTACATCAGTCCGCAGACGATCTGGAAATTCCTAGGGTTACTACTTTCTTCCATTGTATATATTGCATCCTTGGGGCTTTTTCTTCTATACCAGTCAAATGTTGAGACTGTAAGCTTAGTTGACGAGTTAGCCTTCACTGCACATATTTAACAGTAGGTGTCTTAGGCCATCAGCTTGTTCACTGGAAATACCAGTTGTGTAAAATTTCCTAAATACGTCTGTCTTAACTTTGTGTTCATTGCTCGTTCAGCAAAACATCTTTCAATTTCAGTTTGATAGATAATTAATCCATTGTTTTAGATACCCACATTTCGATATGTTGCTTCCATACACCTGTAAAAAAGATTTTTTTCGTCATTCTTTATCTGTTAACTTTAATGAATAATAATAGTTCAACAAGAATATATTTTACATAGTAACCTGCTGATTATGCAAAAATGAACATTATCTTTATAACCTAGACGATGAAAGCAAAATTGACGAGTAAATAATATTCATAGAAATAAAGAAAAAAAGCTTGAATTTTAATACTACAAGGAATTACATATTATACGGGACATTTTTAAAAAACAGCTAAAAATTGAATAGATGTGGAATGTATAAAATGATGGCTAATCCATTAAGGCTGTAACATCCCCTGAAATTCTTTTTTAAACTTGTATTTCGTTTTTATTCTTGTTTGTTCACTTTTCCACTCCGAGAGTTCGATGATCAACGTAAATGGGAGAAATTAATAAAAACTTGAAAATAAAACAGAAATTGAATCAACAAGCAAGAGAAACTCGGCTTAGTGCTGCAAAGCCATTATCCCGCGAAAGCATCGAAAAACGCCCGTTATCTGATTAAAGGAACTGCATTCGGTATTTATGGTGGTGAAACAAAATTTGAAGTAAACATTTTTTGCTTTCCCGTATGCGAAATATTACAAGGTAAAGATATGTAATCGTCAAAAAATTTGACCTTGAGATCTTAGGGAATCTTTATGTTTTAAACTTCATCGAGTGCGAAAAACTAATTTTGAACTATGTCCATTTGTCCGCTAATAAGATGATTAGAAAAGGAAAGGAAGTTAAAAGGATCAAATTTGCTATTTGGTCTTTTCACCAAAACTGTAGATTTGTATTAAATTTTGGACGAATCCGTTGATCCGTCCTTTCATGTGCACGTGGACAAGGTAATCCAAAAAGAGAGAGATGGGTGAAATTTCGTTTATGGTTTTATCACCATATTTGTAGATCTGTCACATTTTGTGCCGGCTCTATCAAAAGGTTGATTGTTGGCTTTGAAAGGCACAGTATATTCCTGTGTTTGTAAACACGATTAATCCAGAAACGCAACAAGCTAAATACGATATAAAATTCTGTATAGTTTTGGTAGAAAGCTTTAGTTCTGTGCCAGATTTTGGACCCAAAGGTTTAAGGGACGATATTCCAAAGGCTTACGCGATTCTGTTCACTACACTATGAAGTTTAACAGAAAAAGCCCTTTTCATATATGTACGATACAACGAAGTGACGACTACCTTGAGGGAATTGTGTCAAAGTGATTATAAAAATAATATATCTATACTTATAAAAGGCAATGTTTGTGTGTGTTTGTCTGCGATGTCCAGACGAAGCTATCGCACTTACAGCCATGAAATTTGGCACACAGGTAGTCGTAATGGTGACTGAATGCACCTCGAAGCCGAAATTTTAAAATTTAATCTAGAAATTTTTTTTATTTAATGTTTTGTGTTGTTTTGGTTGATTTTTCGCACTAATTTCTCAATAGAATGGTTTCAAATAACTGTACGACAAAAATAGATGCACCATCGAAAAGAGCGAGCGATTTCCGTTCTAATGAAGTTAGTTTTGAATTTCTAACGCAATTTACTGAATTTTGAGAAATTTTTAGAAAATACCCAGTTTTGGCATCAAGATGTTACTTTTGATTTTAAATTTGTTGCATCCGACTTTCTAATAACACTATTATTTTCAATTTTTTTCAGCTTTTAAGTAGAACGGTTGTGTCGTATTTAAAACAACAAAGGTTAAAATATCTTTTCAAGGTTTTTTTAAATTAATTTTTTTCTGGGCGGTTGAGAGTTATTTTTATGGAGAGAGTTCCTCGCTCGGCACCTCTTCGGAACGCAGATGGCTATGTGATTGGTTGAAGGGGAGGTGACGTCATAACCTTGAATTGAATGACTGATTATTATTTTCGGCAGTATCTTAACGTATTTATTCATCTCGCATACTTAGCTTGCAGTATAATAATTTTCACGTTGCAATTTTTTATTATTGTTTATCGCGGAAAAAAAAAATAAGCGTGAAAATCAATAATGTGTATCTTTTGTTTTCAAAACTTTTTCATGTCATTGTGGGCGTTTTTTTTTTAATTTTGTTGAAGTCCTGATTCCACGGGCAACGCCGTGCGCGTACTGCAAGTCTTCTATATTTATAAAAGGCAATGTTCGTGTATGTGTGTGTGTCTGCGATGTCCAGACGAATCTATCGCACTTACAGCTATGAAATTTGGCACACAGGTAGTCGTAATGGTGACTGAATGCACCTCGAAGCCGGAATTTTAAAATTTAATCTAGAAAATTTTTTATTTCATGTTTTGTGTTGTTTTGAATGATTTTTCGCACTAATTTCTCGATAGCATGGTTTCGGATAATTATAGGGAAAAAATAGATACACCATCCGAAAGAGCAAACGATTTCCGTTTGAATAGAGTTTGTTTCGTACGTCTAACGATATTTCCTGAATTTTGCACAAAATGTTTAGAATTGATTTTCACATTACTCCATCCGACGTTCTAATAAAGATATCATTTTAAATTTTTTTTGGTAGTAAATCAATTAATTTTCTCCGATTTAAAACAAGAACGGTTAAAATATTTTATTTCTCCGATTTTAAATTAATTTATTTCTTGATGGGACCAGATAATTTTTCTCGAATGCCAACAGTGAAGAACCACGCCATCTGGCGGAAAAAAAAACAGCCGTAATTTATTCCCTTCGCTGCACGCACACATCAATACCAGAAAGTTCTGACTTGAAATCATGAAATGTCAATGCTGAAATAAAGCAAATTTTACATATATATATATATATTTTATTTTTGATTAAAAATAAACATTATACATTATGTACCTCAAAGCAAGATTATAATAAAGATGTTAAAGTATGTTTTTTTTTTAAAAATTAAGTTCATTTCGTTATAAAAAAGAAAATAATATCAAAGTAAAATTATGACAATGATATGCCATTACCGCGAAGAAAAATAAGCGGGAAAATCAATAATGTGTATCTTTTGTTTTGATTTTGTTTTCAAAACTTTTTCGTGTCATTGTGGGCGTTTCTTTTTTTCATATTTTGTTGAAGTCCTGATTCCACGGGCAACGCCGTGCGCGTACTGCTAGTCTATACTTATAAAAGGCAATGTTTGTGTGTGTCTGCGATGTCCAGACGAATCTATGGCACTTACAGCCATGAAATTTGGCACACAGGTAGTCGTAACGGTGACTGAATGCATCTCGAAGCCGAAATTTTAAAATTTAATCTAAAAAAATTTTTATTTAATGTTTTGTGTTGTTTTGGTTGGTTTTTCGCACTAATTTCTCAATAGAATGGTTTCGAATAATTGTACGACAAAAATAGATACACCATCGGAAAGAGCACGTGATTTCCGTTCTAATGAAATTAGTTTTGAATTTTTAACGTAATTTACTGAATTTTGTAAAAAATACCCAGTTTTTTGCTATCGAGATGTTACTTTTGTTTTTAAATTTGTCGCATCCGACTTTCTAATAACACTATTATTTTCAATTTTTTTCAGCTTATAACTAGAACGGTTCTGTCAGATTTAAAACAAGAACGATTAAAAAATCTTTTCCCCTTTTTTTTTAATTAATTTTTTTCTGGGCGGTTGAGAGTTGTTTTTCCTTATCAAGTTCCTCGCGCGGCACTTCTTGGGAACGTTCCTGGCAATTTTGATTGGCGACGCGCAGGATACGTCATGACCTTCACCTGAATGAATTACTTCGATTATTATTTTCGGAATCGATTTTATATTTTGCTTGCTGAATAATAATCATTTTCACGTTCCAATTTTGTAATATTGTTTTGGATTAACATACTCTGTACTGTAGCGCGAAAAAAAAAATAAGCACGAAAATCAAATAATGTGTATCTTTTGTTTTGATTTTGTTTTCAAAACTTTTTCATGTCATTGTGGGCGTTTTTTTTTTTTTTCCATTTTGTTGATCCACAATTCACAGACGCATAAGTACTTGTGCTAACTAAATTACTTTCTCAGCAGGCAATGTTTGTGTGTGTGTCTGCGATGTCCAGACGAATCTATCGCACTTACAGCCATGAAATTAGGCACACAGGTAGTCGTAATGGTAACTGAATGCACCCCGAAGCCAGAATTTTAAAATGTAATCCAGAAAATGTTTTATTTAATCTTTTGTGTTGTTTTGGATGATTTTTCGCAGTAATTTCTCGATAGCATGGTTTCGGATAATTATAGAAAAAAAATAATAGATACACCATCCGAAAGAGCAAACGATTTCCGTTCGAATGAAGTTTATTTCGGACATCTGACGTCATTTTGGGATTTTTTTAAAAAAATAGTCACTTTTCAAAAAAAAAAAAAAAAATCAGGAATTCTTAAAACTCTTGCATCCGATGTTCCAATAAAGATATCATTTTCAAAATTTTTTTGGTAGTAAATCGATTATTTTTCTCGGAATTAAAACAAGAACGGTTAAAATATTTTATTTCTCCTATTTTAAATTAATTTATTTCTTGACGGGATCAGAGAATTTTTCTCAAATGCCGACAGTGAAGAACCACGCCATTTCGCTCTGGCTACGCCATCTGGCGGGAAAAAACAGCCGCGATTTACTCCCTTCGCTGGACGCAGTCGTAAATCAAGCAATACCAGAACGTTCTGACTTGAAATCGTGAAATGCCAATGCTGAAATAAAGCAAATTATATAGATATATATAATATCATGGTTTCAGTGAGGTATAAAAGTGTTTCCAAAGAAGACAGCAGTCGTTGACTAAAGATGAAAAGTTCCTTTATTTGATTCATAAATGTCAACTGATTTGGTTAGAATTTAGAATAATATTAAGTCATTTAAAATGATATCAAGCCATGATTAAAAATATAAACGCAAAGCACGGTCACCGGCGACGAAAAACAGCCACGCCGAAATCAGGTGCCTGGTAGGAAGGCTATATGGTTTTAAAAAGGGAGCGTTGCACAATCGCAGCGAGGTTAAGTAGTTTCGTGAAAAAGGGGAATTCCCGAATGTTAGTACCGGTTGAAACTAGATTTCGGGCAGTTAAAGTGGCAGTTAATTGTGTGTTAGAGCTTAAGTAGAAATAATTTTACGGATTAAATTTCGAGTAGCGTTTTTTAAAATTAGGAAAGTGTTAATTTATCACAATTTCCCCCCTCCGCAAGGCTCGTACGACAGCAGAGCCCTTGCTATCGCAGATATTGCGAAGCTGGAAAAGTTTAGAAAATTTTCTCAGAACTTTGAAAGATTTATTTAATTGCTTATTATGGCTTGATATTTATAGACATTAAATATGCAGAAAGATATGAAAATAGTTTCAATTGTATTTTATAAAACAGCAATATGAAAAAATAAATTCTTATAATTATTGGATAAAGTTATTGAAGGCTCTTGGTACATCTAAACATTCTGAATGTAAACACTTGAATACAAAATGTTTCAAGAATATTTTTTTAAGCGAAAGAGATATGTAGCAAATAGGAGAAAAAAATATTTATGATAAAAATGATGCATTTTAGTGATTAAATTTTCAAATTTTAGTATAATTAAATTCTTCATAATCAAGATTATCTTGAAAAAATATTTGTTTTTCAGAATTCAAAAAAATTAAATATTGGCAAGTGTCGTGATAGGTAGGTATGGCAATTAAAAATTATGACTTAATTTATTTTTGATAAAGTAAAGAATTTTCTGTTTAGGAAGAGAGATACGATGGGACATTATAGCCTTCAGAGATGAGCATTCTCTGTTTTTGATGATCAAACTCTGCGCTAATCCACTCGCAAAATCTCATGAGAAAGCTCTTTTTGTTTTTTAACAACCTAACTACACTCTCAATCTGTTATAGGAGTCGAAAGTACAAAAGCTGATCTCCCGATGCCTCAGAATGGAGGGAGTTGTTTTTTTTATGCATTATTTAATTTCTCTGAGTAGAGTTAAATTTGTTTTATTTACTTTTCTTTTAAGTCATGTAATATAAATTATTGCCATACTCCAGCAACACATTTAAACCTGATTTTAAACATAATAAATTTATGACTCAAAATTTACGTGAATTATAAAATTTTCATCATTTTAGACATTTTGATTTATAAATATTTAAGCCATTTTTTAATACGCACTTTTTAATAACATTAAAACTGAAAATAATATATTCAACTTAGCACAGTAATTCACCACATTTTTTTAATATTAATATTTGCTGTTCTCAATAAAACATTATACGTCAACATTTATTATAGCACCGCTATCAGCAAAATAAAAACAAGAATAATTTCACTTTTTAAATTAATGTCAAAAATTATTATATCAAATGAAACATATGATTAAAAACATAATAAAACCAAACTTTTAAAATTAATATTTCTTTGTAAAATATTTTATATCCAACATGAATACCTTAAATTTCAAAATTTATTATGGACACTGCAACATTAGTTTCAAATCAAAACCACTTAAAAAAATGTTTCAAATGTAATTTCGTATATCACAAAATATAAATCAATACTTGATTAATCGTATTTTTCAAAAATTACTGAATCATAATATGACACACACAACTGAAAATCAATTTTTCAAATGCAAAATAGAACCTGTAAATTTTTCAAATGTAAAATAGAAGAAGATATTATAAGAACAAATTTCAAATTGAATTTTTGCAGTTGAAAACCATTATTTTTATTCAATTAGCATGCTTTTTCTTATTTATTTTTCCCCCTAACCAGCTGGTGATTTTTTTTTCGCAATACTAGTTGATCACATTTTAGAACATGAAATTACCGATGATGAAAAACACATTTTGAACTCTTGCACTTTTTTTTTTTCATCTGTGATAGAATAGATAGAAAAATAATCGGGAAAATCAATAATGTGAATCTTTTGCTTTTGTTTTCAAAACTTTTTCGCGTCATTGTGGGAGTTTCTTTCTTTTTTTTCAATTTGTTGAAGTCCTGATTCCACGGGCAACGCCGTGCGCGTACTGCTAGTATATAATAAGAACATAAAGAAAAATAAGAATCTTTCGTTTGGCTTTTTAAAAATATTTGAATTGAAAATTAAGAACTGTTGTTTTGTCTCACAACATTGAAATTAAATAACTTGACTTCAAAATTAATAATCTCAATTTGTTTTTTTAGTGCATTTCATTAAATAAATTCAAAGTCTAATGGTTTGTCTAAAATTTAATAAGTAACAATTCATTTAAAAGCTCTTTTTGGTAACAATTCTATTATGCGAATATCTGTGTCATTTTATGTGTTTGTTTAAATATTAATTAATTGTTTGAATTTCTGAATATGTAGCACAGAATTTTTTTCTTCCTCAAAATGCAAAATGTTCCCTTTCTAAGATTTTGCCTCAGACATCTTACTAAAAAGTGGATGGAGTGTGTTTCCCCTGGGATCATTTTCCTTTGTAGACAATTGCCGAGTGACGCTCCCACATTCTTGTGGTTCAATGACGCATCCCCACTAGAAGCCCTGTGAATGACGTCAAATTCTTGTCAGGTAGCTGGACAAATCAGCGGTGTGATTAAAATCACGTGATTTCGCTTTCATCACGAGAGCGGGCTTTCTGCTGGACAGAAAAGAGACGGGTTCTTGACTAAAGCAGAGGATATGAGAAGTTTTTCGGAGAGCAGCGGCAATTGGTCTTGGCAGAGGGTTGGAAGGCCCTGGGAATTTCCCCATATTGGGAGACGAGGATGTGCCTAGAATCCAAGTTTTACGAGCGGAGGTGTGTGCTGCGTGATTGAGAGACAGCCAAAATTTGAAGGCAGAGGAGAGTGATGAGTACCTTTTTAATTTTTATTAAACTCTTTTATTAAGTTCGAAATATTTCATGTTTGTATGTATGTATGCAAGGTTGGAATTTTGTATATTTATTGGATCTTGATGACAATGCAATATTTTAATAATTTTAGAGCTCTCAATTATCAGGTTTTTTTTTAAAAAAAAATAATTTCCAAAATTACGTTTGCATTCGCTTGGTTTCAGTGGCGCCATTTATAGTATTTTTGAGAACTAAAATACTTTACACAGTAATTTAAATGTTTCAATAAATATAAGTCAAAACAAACATCGTAAAGGCGTAATGAGCTGATAACAATAGAAGAATCTTATAAAGCTACAATGAATGTCATAAAAAATTTTCTTAAACAATTTTATTATATCAAGGATTATATCAAGGACAAGAATCAAGGACTTTTCAAGGACCTTTTTTAAAAAATTGAAGGACCATAAAATTAAATATTTTAGAACACAAAAATGCAAAGGACAAATTTAAATAAAATATTTTCAACTTTAACGTTCAAATGTGTCATCACTTTCTTACTTATGACTCTTATATGCTTTAAGTGAAAAGTATCAAAGGCACATGTTTTGCACACCTCGCAGTTAATAAACCAAAATCTACAATGCAAATTGAGTTTTGAGATCACAATTCAAGCACCCTTACTATTAGCCAAGGGTGCCCATATGATAGTTTGTAGGGGAGGGCTAGACCTGGGGGTATGGAGTTTTTTTAATATTTTGGAAGACGAATGACGACTTGTAAGTAGCCATAAGAAAGTTGCAGTTCCGACCCTGTTAAATACTTTGTCCTGTTACTAAAATACTAGGCCACGGTACTCATACTCTATAAAAAAAGAATAACAGGTTATTTTAACTACTTTATTGAAACCAGTGAATAATTAGCAGCACAAATGCAGGGAGCAAAGTCCTTATACTTTAATACAGAAAACAAACTAAAAATGTACACCTCATAAGATTTTACACTGGCATTGATATAAAAAGCAAACTGTAAGGTAAATTATTGTGCATGGGTTAGTTTATGGATTTGACACTAATATGTATCTGAAAAAGCAAACTTTAAATTTCTTTTCTTCCTGTCAAGCAAGTCAATTACGTTGTCCTCAAAACCAGGGAATTTTGCTCTTTTCTGCTGAGGACAAAAAAAAAAAATATCCTCTAAATTCAAAATTTCAACTAGCATTTTACGTTTTAGACTTCTTGAACATTATTCTTTTTCGACTTTTAAATAATTTTCTTGAAAGAAAAACACATAACTACACTATATTTTCCCCTTTTCCTGAGAGCTAGAGGGGGCTACGGCACATCCTTGCCCCTGGGCATGGGCACCCATGCTATTAGCCATAGTGTACTACTACTAGATATTAATTTTACACAAAATACTACTAAACATTACTTCGTAGCTCACTTCACAAACACATTAGCTGAAACAAAATTCTTTAAAAAATTGTTAGCCCCACAAGAACCTCTATTTTTACCTTGACCATTGCTTGGGAATGAAGGGGGGGGGGAGGAAGAGAAAGACAGAAATCAACAAAACTTTTTTTATATTTAAATAAATAAACTTCAAAATACTTTACATTTTCAGTTGCTCTGATAAAGCCTCAATTTTTTCATTGATCATTTTGACTTCATTAGCCCTTTCTTTGGCTGTTTTCTTAAAACTATTGGATTCTGCAATAGATTGAAAATCTCTACTTTTCTCGGCCTTTTCGGCTAGTTTGTCTGCACACTTTTACAGTACAGAAACCAATGCAATGCAGTTCAGTGTGATGTGACTCACAATTATGATGACCCTTTAAAATTTTTGCCATATATTTATTTATCTACTAACTGAATAGCCAGTTTGTGTGAACCGAGTACAAAAATTTACCCAACTATTTGCTATAATGAAGAGTAAAAAACCAGAATAATCTGCCATCCCTTGCTCTTTTATGTTCAATTTTAGTAATCAAACCACTTATATCAATCCTCTATGAACGTTGAAAAAGAAAAAAAAGTTTTATTAATAAGAACTAATATAAGTAAAAATTGATTACTATAGGCGCCGTAGGATTTTTTCCAAACAGGAACAAAAATTTTTTGAGATTAACTGACACACAAGAAATCGGTAACCTAAAATTAATTTTTAAACTTATTAGTTATCTTAATTAAATTATTACTCGTTACTTAATATATTTTTCACACTTCCGTAATTTTTATGTTTGGAAAACATGTTGAAGAATTTTCAAAGGGGAATGCCTTCCTTTTAGTGACTAATAGTAGTAGCCCTCATAGAAACGACTCAAAATGACAGAAAAAGACCGAAAGTTTGTTGAAAATGTGCAGGAGTCGCTCAAAAAGGTTTGCATGTCGATTTTCGGCAATATGGAACCGACCCCTTCCATTTTAGAATCCATTTCTTCAAAGGGGCTTCTATGACATCAACGAAGAGAGAAAAACCATCACCATTAAAAAAGATAGAAACCTTCTGCTTTGTAACAAGAGATTTGCGTTCCCTGCGTTGCTGATTAAAAATATAAACTTAAAAAAATATTAAGCAAAATAAAATCTTAATAAAAATATCCATTGCAAAAAACATTAAAATACAAAAAAAATATGAAAAAGGTAAGATAACGATTTTTGCCAATGTGAAACACGAAGCAGAATATTTCCTCATTATAGAAAAAAAAAAAAAAAAACTTTCTCGATTAAAACCAATTTTTTTCAATACGACTCAAAAAGAATAAAAATCGGCTCAAAGAGAAACAAAACATCAAAATACCAAAAAAAAAAGAGAAAATACAAGAAACAATAAATTAAAATACCGAAAGCATAACGTTTCTTCTCACAGAGGGGAGAAAAGAAAATTCGCAATTTGGGCAAAAAACACCGAAATTTACTACCTAAAATTAAATAAATAAATATATAATTTTTTTAAAAAAATGTACGGCTAGCACTAATCCATCACTTTACCAAATTTAATTGTAAGTCAAACCGTTTGGGAGTGCATAAAGAACAAAAACCGAACATGCATGCATGAAAAAAAAAATCTCTCTTCTATAATAGATAATTTCCATCCAATACTTTGAAGATCCCATTATTTATGAAAATGATCCGTATTCATAAAAGAAAAAAAAGAACACACAAAATTAACAAAAAAAATTGACATAAATATTAATTATAACGTCAGGTATTGCAATAATTCACCAAAAAGATCTCTTTGAAATGGAAAAATAAATTAATTATGGTTATAACTCCTATTTGATATTAAAACATCAAAGAAGCAAACAGTATCCAATGTGGATACTATTTTGTACTTTTTTTTGTATGGACAGATGAAGGAAAATTTACGATCTCACAAATTCTCTGAATCTCTTTGGCACGAAGCCAAATTAATTCCTGCGCGTAATCCACATTTGAGTACAACCAATATTTATGAACTGAGTATCTAATTTATCTAATAAAGGGAACACGATCCTGTTCATAAACGAAATTTCGGTTCCGCGGAAATTTAAATGTAAACATCCCGCGGCCTGGCGCGTGCTGCGTAGAAACGCAGATGGCCCCCGTTTCTGATCGTCAGTTAAATGACCGATTTTCATTGGTAGCCATCGATGTTTTATTCTACTTATGATAAAAGACCAGCGAATATTATTTCGTCTGATATGAATTATCAAAATAAAAAAAAACTCCAGTTTTAGAATAAATTCCCCTGCTTTTTTCCGGATCTCAAGGAATCCTCCAAGTTAGCCCAAACCCTACCCTTTTTGCCTGACCCATCCCTCCCCAAACTACACAGAGAAGAAAGATTGGTGATTGACAGCGTTACCATAGCAACACCCTTTTTTGCCGCCGCCCCTCCTTCTTCCTCCACACTAGTAAAAAGAATGGTGACTGATAGCGTTCCCATAGCAACACCCTTTTTCCGGTGGTCTAATTCTCAAGACAGAGCATATTTCAAATTTTTCATGGACTTTTCAAGGGCCCAACAAAAAAAATCAAGTACCTTCCCGACTTTTCAAGGACCCAACAAAAAATCAAGTACTTTTCCGGGGCCCCGAGTACAGCAAATAAAATTCAAGGAGTTTTCAAGGACCGTGGGAACCCTGGACAGTCTGGTATTTCTTTTTAGATTCTTTCGATAACATCAGATCTGGACTAGTTTAAAAAGAAATGTACGCACAAAAAATATTTCGGCGATAACCCTAACACGACAAAATTGGCAGAAGAGATAAACAAATTCCCCCTGTTTCCCCCCCCCCCCCATAGCGCGCTAAACAGTCAAAACAGCGCGTGCGCCGAAAACCCATGGCAATAGTCACTAGTCAACATGCCTGGACATCATACCGCGCTAATGAAGAATACGTAGCGGAATGACGCCACTAATTCGAAATTTGAGGAGAATGTGGTTGCGGCAAGCGCTGGATTTTTCTTTCGCAGCTCTTTTACTGTATTTTTTATTATTACTATTTATTTGTTCCAATTTTTCGAAAATACTAAAAAGAGGGAGGAAATCGGTGAGAATTGGGAGGTGGGAGAAATTGTTAGAAAGCGGGAGAGTTGGCAGGTCTGTATATCCAATATATGCTCATGTACACATGGAAATACAAAATCTTGATGTCATCACGAGATTTCATAATGCAAGACGAATCATTTCAAATTGATTACGATATCGATATTCCCTCTTCGGGAGTTGTGAGGATGCAGCAAATACTGGAATAGGATTAACTTTAAGAGAAGCTATTGAAACCTTATTCTCAACAAATAAATATGGAATACTCATCACACAATCAAAATCACTAGGAATCATGTGCTGCGTCAATGGAAGAGCCTGTGCCATTGAATGGGGCGATAATATTAATGAGCTCCTCCGCATCTGTAAATGTGCAACAAAACCTCAAAACACTCAATATACCATCAATTACGTCGATACACATATAAAAAAAAATATAATAAGAGTCCATCAAATGAACATCAAAGAGGTATCAGTAGAAATGACAGAAATAATGACAATACCAATGCAAGGAGAATCTTCACAAAATCGACCGTTAACATCTACCGCTTAATACCGCTACAAACATCTGTAATGGCACCAGTAGATTGCATACAATCGGATGTGGATGACGAATATGAAATATTGCAGAATGCCAATGAAATAAAACGAAAAACAAGAGGTAACATTGTCAATGAAGCCCATGAAAAAAAAAGGTGAAGATTTTGTTTGGTACTTCCTCTTTCCCTATGGAATCAACGGACTAAAGGCAGAAAGATGTCAGAATCACACCGTTGGATTACTTGCAATACAAGGTGCGAGGAAATGGCAAAAGATTCTAACGAAATGACTCTTCTATGCACTATCAATGTTCGAGTATTACAGAATCACCTCAACAATTTCAGCTTGCGGAAAGAAGGTAGAGGGAAAAGTAGAAGACCTACATCTCTGCCTAAAAAATATTAGACGCTCAGCAGATTATTGGAGAAGAGTTCTCAACGATGTTATAGCACAAATTATATGTTTAGGACCACCAACGCCTTTCGTAACATTAATGACTTAAACTGGTCAGATATGCGCAAAGCACTCTTGATAGCAGATGGATGAGCCAATGAAGATCCCAAGAAATTATCTATACAGGAAGTAGAAGGATTAATTGAATAGTATCCAGCAATCGTTAGTCGACACTTCATGATTCGAGTGGGTGCCTTAATGAAGTTCATCAAGGAACCCATAATCACCAAGCTTTTGGAGGTCAGCTGGATGACTATTGGTGGAGAATTGATTTCCAGAATCGAGGAAGTCCGCACTTACATATGGTTGCATGGATCAAAGATCACCCCTCATTTGATGCACCAGAAGGAATTGAACAAATCGATCGAGCTTCCACTTGAAAATACAGAGCAGCATGACTTAGTGAGAAAAATTCAACAACATCGTCACACACATACCTGCAAGAAAAATGACGCCCAATTTGCGATATGCCGCTTCAATTTCACAAGACAAGTGTGCTCTGAAACCCGCATCGTAGCACATTCATCAGATGACTTCATACGAAGTGGGAGAAGGGTAGGTTTACTGAAGAGACGAAAAAAAGACATATATATTAACAACTAAAATCCAACATTACAAAAGTTATGGGGAGCTAATATGGATATTCAACCATGTGGATCAAATGAGAGCATAGCTTATTATATTGCCAAATACATGTCTAAAGCAGAACCAGTTGAAGTGGATCCAGGAATACGAAGAGCTATTCAACTAATACGTCGCGAAGAATGTAACATCTCTCAAAGACTGTTACAGTCTCCTATGCCAATATAAGCCATTTAGAAATGAGACTGAGCTGTTAGAGAACTATATTACGGCACGGGATGCGTTTTCAGACAGTGAAGAGCAACTCAGGGAAATAAATATACACATGGAAACTAGGATGGTCCTTATTTTTGAACTTTTGAAATTTATTGTTCTCACCCTCTAAATTTGTTCCATTATATCTAAAAATAATTCTGGTGAAATTTTATCACTTTCAAATAATATAGGTAGGTCAAGGGAGTATAAGTTTCATAATTTGGAGTTATTTTGTTGTTTTTCTTCCTTTTTTTTACTTGAAAAAATGTCTCTAATACCAATATTAATAAAATCATTTCAATGTATTAAAAAGTCGCTTTTCTATACTATGTTATTCATAAAAGCATTTGTAAATGCAATTATTAAGTTAATTATCTATAATAATTTCATTGACATAAAAATGATAAAATCTGTCACCTCTCATAGATGGCAGCACCGGAAAATAGCAGATATTCAACTAAAAATACTTATTTTTATTATTATTTTCTAATTATTTTTCTTTAGTAGATAAGCTATTAAGTATGTTAAATAAATTTTATTTTTTAAATTCTACTATTTTAAATTACTGAGTTTTTATTTTTTGTTGAGTTAGCTTTTAATTATAGCTATATTATTTCAGTTTAGTTTTAACTGCAACCTGCAGCAATTCATTTTCTTATTCTAACTCTATTTTTAACTGCAACTGCTATCATCTTAGTTTTTGGATTTCCTTTGTTCTTTGCTTATGTTTACAGATGAGTATTTTTTTTAATTTGATTAATCAACCATTAAATACCAGGTTTTTTGCTTACAATTTGAGTAAAATGATGAAAATAAGATCTAAAAACAATGCATCATGTTGATAGTGTAATTACTGAAATGACTGGCAACAAATTGCTTTCAAAAGTCTTGTCACTGAGACTTTTCCTTTATCACCATAATGACTTAAAAGCTACAGTGTGAGAAGCATCTGAAGTCACAATTACAGAAATAACAAAATTTTGGATCACTCTTCCGGCTATCGGACTTCGTACTCGCCTTGAGTAGAACTTTTCAATTTACGTACGAGTAGATTCATAACAAATCTGCGATTGAATCCAGATTCAACTTTGACTTTGTTTACGGCATTCTCGTCCTGAGTTAGGCAGAACTGATTTATGCTGATATTGATATGCAAATTCTTGTATCTAATCCATTAATCAAGAATCTTTAATTAAAAATTAATATCCTGATATTGCTGTGTCTGGTGAAATCTTTCATATTTTAGTATCACTGAGCTAAGACCCTAAACTGCTCGTTTAATAGGAGTGAGTACCATTCATAGCTTGCTTAAGCTGCCAGTTCAAAAAGATGGTCGAAGTACTGGAATGCCGATATTAACTAGTAATTATCTGAGAATCATGCGTGCGACAACAACGGAAGGAAATTGAATTTATAATAATAGACGAGATATCAATGGTTTCGTACCAAATGCTGTGTATGATAGATTCTCGACTTCGACAACTTAAGAATAAAGACAACGAATTCTTCCGAGACATCAACATTCTAGTATTTGGAGATCTAATGCAGCTACCACCAATTAGGAGATTCGGAAATCCAGTGTATCAACAAACTCAGAACCTGCAGCCAACAGTGCATCTCTGGAGATTGTTTACACTATGTGAACTTGTAGAGAATATGAGACAACAGGGTGATACACCATTCATAGATGTGCTGAATGCATTGAGGATCGGGGAAATGAGAACTTTGCGATATTAATTGAAAAGATAAATAAAGAATCTGCGGGTGAATTTGCTATAGACAAAGCTTTAAGAATATATCCCACACTTCAGCAAGTCAATGATCATAATCGAGCTGTACTAGACTTTTTCAAAGCAAAAGAAACACAAATGTACAAGATCAAAGCTCAGGATAAATTGGTTGATGCAGCACGAAACCTCCGAAATACTAACTTGAAAGATATAATTCTAATTGGCATCAACAAGACTGGAGGCTTACCACAAGAACTAGAGATCTCCATCGGTGCTAAAGTAATGCTAAGATCAAATATAAACGTTTGCAAAAGGACTTGTCAATGGCTCAATAGGATACATCACAAATGTTACATGGCCACTCTTCAGACGTGAACAAGTGTGCGATCAGTAAAAATAGACTCTGGAAGTGTAGGAGTCCATGTGATACAATCCATATCCATTCAAGCTTCAGCAAAATACTAGTACGGTACTGCCGAAAGAAGAATGCTTCCACTTATACTGTCATAGGTTTCATCGGTACATAAGATGCAAGGATGCACAATCGATTATGTAGTAATATATATATATATCTAAGATCGAAGCTATTAAAAGAAAGTCAAGCATATGTTGCATTAAGCCGAGTCAAATCAATGAAAGAATTAAGAATTGAAGATTTGGACTTGGAATTTTGTAAGAAGCCTTGTGATATCACAGCATTAGCAGAAATGGACAAAATGAGAAAAATGTAATTAAAAAGTCCATTAAAAACTAGTAAGTCGATTCGTATTCCGTTATATTAAGAATAAATCATTACTGTGTACCTAGTTAATATCACAATACATAAATAATCACAATTTTCTCATACGGTACAATAAACCATAGGGTCCATTACGTACATCCTACCAGACCTTTTCCAATAAAATAATTGCTTTAGTTAGTTGATGTATAAAATATTTATAATACTGAATTATGACATAAATTAAAGACTAAAAACTGGAAAATAATAAATATAAAAAACTTTTTAAAAAACGCTTTTACCAATGTATTAAAAAAGAAAATTTTTTCTCAAAAATCTGGAGGTCAAACAAAAATCGTGAAAGCGTGACGCGCTGAAAACAATAGGAGAAAGATATAAAACCACAATGATTACCACAAGAAACGAAAATTTAAACATTCACCATATAAAATATATTATAAATGTGATTACCTTTCTTAATTTATTTACAGCTTTTCTACCTGCGCCTCACGCTTTTCGTCTTGACCTGCAGAGTTTTGAGAAAAAAAAATTTCTTTTTAATGCATTGGTAAACGCGTTTAATTTTTCCTTGCATCGTGTGAATACTAAGACTTACATCATTTGACGAGAGGAAGTCATTAAGACATAACTGCGAATATAGTTCAGCAACGGATTCCGAGACTACCACTTTTGGACGATTTTACACCGGAAAGTGGCGTCAGGCAATAAATCATATGAGCGCATTTCCGGAGTTCTTTGTTAGATCACGCTCAGTAAAATGTAAATATCACCCATTCTTCACCTGCCCCCTATTTTGATGAAAATAACCCCGCCCGGCGCATGCGCAAAAGCACGGAGAGTTTCCGAATCCGTTGCTATCAATACATTAATCTGCTTTCAGGTGCCTGCGCGTTTCAGTAAATCGCAAGTCAACGAACTCTTAATGACTGTGCATAAAAATTCTAGTTGCCGTATGGAAATAAGGCTTAGTTTAGTGAAACTCTTATAGATTTCCCATGTAACTTTAGTGTCATAATTAGTGCATTAATTATTTTTTATGTACTGTAGATGATGTGTCAAAAATGAACCAGACGAGTTTAATCTTTTCATTTAATGCATTCACAATTGATAAATTTATTTTTACCTATTATGTTAACTATGTTTAATCAGGAATTGCATAACAATAAATGTATATTTAAAGTTCAAATAGTTTTGAGTGTTACAGTTTAGAGCTTTTGAGCAAGGCTCTGACCTAATAATCTGAAAGATAGTAATTTTGAGCTTCGAGTTATTGCATTGAATGTTCACGGCTAATTGCGAATATATAATACCACATTAATTCTTAATTATTTTTGGTTATTGGAAAGCAAAATTTATTTTAATTTAAAACCACTATACGACTTTTAGGAATTTAATGTGTTTCAGCAACACAGCAGAATGATGACATACGCTTTAAACAAAACAGAAAAAGTGATTTTTTTAAAATTAAACTGGGATCCAGAATTCAACGTGTAATTTTTTTAAAATTACACTAGATTAAAAATTTATCGTTTGCATTTTTGAATAATACAGTTAACAGCTTGTAAATATAGATGCAACGAATTTGGCCTAATACCGAATATTCAGCCAAAAATCAGCTCGAATACTGAATATTCGGCGGCCGAATACGCACCTTTCAAAAACATTTCACTTTTGATAGTAAATAAAATATTCCTCAAATTTTCAATGAAAAAAATTAGTTTATTAAATTGATATTTTTATTATTTCTCATTGATTTTATTAACACCTTGATGTATTTTTTTGTAATATTTGCAATACTTTAATTCCAACAATAAGAGAACGTGGACTTCACAAATCTAAATAAATTATAATAGTATAATTTTATCTACAGATACTTTAGATTATATTTTGGTTAAAGTGTAGTGTACGGTACCGACTTACTTCGTTCCTCTTAGGATCGCCAACTATTTGCCGCCAAGTACGGCGATGAGAGAGTTTGTTTTGGATGCGTCTAGATGTTTTTAACGAGCGCGCATGCACACAAATTGATTCTTGCATCTGCGTTTTGCTTATCAGGCTATATTGCGCCACGTTTCGATTGGAATGTTTTGTTAACTCTTCGATGCAATTGATGGATAAATTCGAATTTGAATAAATCTTCGTTTGGAATTCTTCGGATGGAATATCGGTTCAGTACTGTGAATGTTATTCTGTGTGATTCGTTTCTCAATGAATATGCGAAGCTACGATTATTCCGCTATGCTGAAAGTGAAGCCGCTGGTGTTTTTTTAAGTTAAAAAATTTGCCCGGTACACACTTGAAATACCGCAGGCATTGCGCGCTCAACTCCACTTTTACCTATATTTTTAAGATTTTTATTTTTAGAGAATTTATTAAAATCTAAAAAATTAAAAACTTACTTGTCATCCTTTTTTATCTTTTATTTAGCTATAATAAATTTCTTTTGTTCAAGTCAGAATTTTAAGTTATTCCCTTTAAAATATATTCTTTTTCACTTCTACTTACTACCCAGTAGGGATGGGAAAAACCTGCCGGTTTTAACCGAAAACCGGCTTTATTTTTTTAAATTAAATAACCGGATTAAAAAATCTGCGGCAAAATCAGCTATCGGAAGATAGGCTGAAATGGTCTAAAATATTGATAGTCAAGCTTTCATAACTCGATCAGTTTTAGTCACAGAAGAGTGGGACATTTTGCTTAAAATTTTAGTGTGCCAAAAATATTTAAATATAATAAATAGGACCGAGGGATATATAAAAAATTACATAGTTATTTTTTAGCATTATAATTATTGAATCAAACATAAAATGCGATTATTCATGTCTGTATTTAATTTCTTCATATTACACAGGATTCGACAAATGACTGGATACGTTTCACAAATACTTTTTTCATATCACATTAACATAAATACGGACATAAAACGAATAAGAATACAGACGAAAAAGCGACGTATAAAAGCAGATGATTAAAGATTTATATAAGGAACACCATATTCTGAACTATTACGTCCTATTCTTTCTCGTCTACCATTGTGTCACAATTACTAGTACGAAAGTCATATAGCAAGTGAGGCGAAAGTGAAGCGCAATGCTCCATTTGGTTGAAAATTTATATGAGGAATACCATATTCGGAACTGTCTCAGCCTATTCTTTCTCGTTCTGTTTGTCGGTTACTCCTGTTTGTCATTGTGTCACAATCACTAGTACGAAAATCATATAGCAAGTGCGGCGAAAGTGAAGCGGAGTGAGTCCTTTTTTTGGCTCAAGGGCCAGGATTCGCCAAGCTGCACCAAACAATGACATAAAATCTAGGCCTCTAGAAAATAAGTTGCAAGTAAAAAATTTAAAACACAAATTTCTAAAGTATCTAAATTACATTAATAAAGCTAATACCTGCAATGAATTCTAAAAAAAAAAAAGGATGGGGAGGATCTCCCAGCAAGTCACTCAAATTTGGGTCAGTTTCCCACATGAGATAGTTATATTTTGCACATTCCGTTAAAATGTGCCGAACAGAAATATCTACATTGCATGTCGAGCAAACAGGGGCTGGTTCTGAGTATAGTAAATATCTGTGAGTAAAATAGGTGTGCCCAACTCTCAATCTAACGAGTTTAACGCTTGCTTTTCTGTTGAAATAACAGGGTTTAAACCCTTTAACAGAATTCTGTATTGATCGTAGTTTATTGGTTGTTTGTGCATTCCACAGGTTTTGCCATGAAGCATGAAACTTTGACTTTAGAAATATCTTCAATTGGGACAAATGGATATATATGGTAGCAGAAATACACTTTCAAAAATAAACATAAATTATTGAAGCTACGCTATCAAATAAACACACAACTCTTTCATATAAATCTAACTAATAAAATACATAGTATCAAACAATTTTTATAAACAACAGACACTTCAGTTTATATGCATGCACAAAATGTTTTGAATTTCAACAAGGTGGCATGATTTGATTGGTCACTGCAACCTATTGCATCATATGTAACATGTGACGTGATTTCTAGGGATGTAACGAATCGTGATTCTACAAAATTTCAGCCGAATACCAAATATTCGACAGCCTAATACAAAATTTTTTAAATATTTTACTTTTGAATTAAGTATTTGTCAAATTTTAAATGAAGAAAATCAAGATTATATAAAATTATTTTTTTTATTATCTGTATATTTAAAGAAATGTTAACACTTTATGTATATTTGTAATATTTTAAATATACCTTAATTCCAATAAGAAATGAGAAACCCTCATCATTTTGAGATTGCTTCAAAGAAATAAAAGATTCATCATTGACTAACATACCAATATCAAACACAGAAGAAAATTGGATGGATAAATTAAAATTACTAGAAGTAAATTTCTACTTCGATAAAGAACTTCTATGGATCTTGTAAGGTAGGATAGAGTGCCCAATTAATTGGTGGGAAAAAATGCAGAAAAATTTCTAAGGTTTGCAAATTTAGCAAGAAAATATCTTTCAGTACCCAGAAGTGGCCCAAGGTAACTTTACCAACAGGACAAGGCAACAATATGCACCCCCCCCCCACATATCTAATGTATTTTTTAAAATTTTATAATGCCCTTATTCTAAATATCAAACAAAATTTTAGTGAAAAATATGTATGTTTTACTTGTAAATGCGATTAAATACTACTATGATGAGAAGTTTTAAACTTCAGATATATTTAAGATTATACAGAGGTCATTGGAGCAGACACAATATATTCAATAACTTCATTTTTAAAATATATAACTTGATTTCTCAATTTTATTAAACCATATATTTCTCCATACTCCCGCTTTGGCACCATTCTGGAATTCGGCGACACGGGCACTTGCCCGGTCCGCCCCTGTCGGTACCTGCAAGCATTATATAGAGACCGTTTATTTTCTGAAGCTGGTAATATAGATGAAACCATAAAGAACACTTCTTTAAATGATATGCAACATTATTAAATACAATTATGTACAGGGAATTTAAAATTTGTATAAATGGTAGATTTTTTTAATAAATGCTTTGAAATACAATTCGGCAAAATTCTTTGTTAAATGTGTATTTAACAGCACAATTAAAAAAATTATTATCCTGAATATATATTCGGCCCCTGCTTAGTATTTGGCAAAAGGGCTGAATACCGAATAGTTGTCGAATATTCGTTACATCCCTAGTGATTTCATTGGCTACTGCATGTATAACAGCACTTGATGTTGACCAATAAGAACATGCTACACATCCTCTAACCTTTAACTGCGTATTTGACTGCAAATAGAATACAGGGTTTGTTCGCATTTAATATTTCACAACCTGGAAGAACAGCTGAGTAAATTAAACATTAAATAAATCTATTTTAATAAATGCATATCTTACTTAAGAATATTAAACTTTAATAACAATTTATCTTGGCATTTTCCAAGCCTTAGCAGCAAAAAATCTCATAACCCCATTCAACTCCCTTTTCATCCATTATTATTAATTTACTTTTTGGGGTAAAAAATAATAATAATGCACTGCTCATTAGTCACTTTCAAACAGAATTAATAGATCTTAAAGTAGAAAAACGACATTTCCCACTGAATAAAAATACAGCATAAATATAGAGAATAAAGCGAGAAATTTGTTATAATAGTAGTTTTGAAATCAAATATATAGTTCCAGGAAAATAAATCATTTGTATAGTACAGAAACCAAGTACTATAGATGAAAAGTTTCTTCTCCCCCCCCCCCTCCCTGCCAGATTTAATTTCACATCAAAAATTTTTCATTGACTAAACATCTGTTTTATTCTGGAATTAACACAAATTTACATGTTGTTAGGCATAATGAATTAATGTTCAGACCTACTCCATCTACGGTAGCGAATCCAGGATTTGGGTCGGGGGCGGGGGGATAAAGTCATAAAAAGTTTGTATCGTCATGACGAATCTCAAACCTCATGTCTTGTGTAAACCAAAACACTTAAACTTTACAGACTTTACTCACCTAAAAATAAGAATAATAAAAAACACAACAATACTTTCGATAATTTAATAAAAAATGCAATGAAATAACTAGTCAAAAAATGTCTTTGAGAACTGCACCAAAGCTACAAGTACAACTGGAATGACTAAAAAAGTAGGAAAATTTTCAAGCCTGTCAAGCCAGAAAGAAATGCTGTGATGTTATTATTATCTAAAAAAAAAAAAGAAGAAGAAGAAGAACAAAGAATTATAGTGATTTCAAATAAAATCAAGATTTCTGGCTCAGCTCTGGGGAAGGAGGCTGCAGCCCGATAGCCTCCCCGGATTCATCACTGTGTATCCATCAAGGTATGTTGACCTGATAATTTCATAAGTAATATTCATCCAAAACAGACTCGACATTCTCAATAATGAATCTTTTATACATTCTTGTTGGATAGTGCTTATTATAAAAACTATATAATAGCAAAAACACAGATTAATTTTTAGGAATTGAAATAAATTATTAATAATATTTTTCAGCTTCCTAAAGCACTAAATCAATCCTTCCCCTAATATCTGCATCTTATTATCTTTTGGAGAGCAAAGGGTTAAATTACCTCAACATTTTCAACACTTGGTAAACTGCACCTTTTATGTGTTTTAGTTGATATAAAAAAGTAAGTTATTTTGTTTTCTCTCTATGATGAACCACTTTTAATTTTTCAAAACAATGCATGCAAGATACAGCAAAAACTGATATCAGAAAGATTTCTAAAATATATATTACAAAAAGTGAAAGAGTAACATTTAAAAAAACTGTACTCATTTAAAAATAATAGCACTAAAAAATCTTCAGCTAATTAGCGTATATAATACATGAATACAAAATTATTTTTGAGATGTAACAAAAATTGTATGTAATAAAAAAAGACTATAGACTTATTAAGACTAGCAAAGCTTTCTTTTTTAGAAAAAGCTATTAAAAATAATCTCATCAAAGTGAATATTATCTTACATAAGTATCTTTCTTTTACACAAATATAATCAAATCCTCTTTTGTTTTGTAAAAAATTATGCACATTAAGAAATACAAATTTATTAATATTTTCATAATATATAACACCTGGACATAAAAAATAAAAAAATACTTTAAGTTTTAAATATAGATAACTGATTAAAATCTAAAGGCATTAAGACCTTAATTTTAACCCTTTGCACTCAGAAAAGTTAAAATTGCAATTATATGTATAATTATTCACATATTTACAAGAGCTCATATTATTGCTTTGGAATGTAAAAAATATGTTTGTGCAAGTTATTATTATTTTTTTTTTGAAAAACATTTCTATAACTTCTTACAACTTTGTAAGTAGTTTTTTAACCACCGAAATCAAGAAACCTAAAAATGATGCACATTCTAGAATGGTGACTGGGTTGGTTGGTTTGGGATTTATTGGCGCAAGAGCCAAATTTGGCCATGCTGCGCCAGAATGGTGACTGGGAGTTGCCTCTCGAGTGCAAAGGGTTAATACTCATACAAACATGCATGTGTTTGTATAGAAGAATTTAAACAAATATTTTACTCGGGCATTGTTCCTCAAACAGTTCTTAAATGATAAAAATGAAAAGCAATATTGTATTTATTCATTACCATGTAATTTCCAGTTGATTAAAAATTGCTCATTCCTTAACAAAGTTACCATACATTTTAAAATATAATATTGCATTTTCTCAATTTATTTTATTATAGCAAAAATATGATCAGCAAAATGAAGAGAAGATTAATTTTAGGCTTAATTGTAATTAATTTTTAAACTTTCACACAGTAAACAACATTATGGTTCCACATAAAAAGATTAGAACTGCCTATACATTAAAATTTCAAAATATTTCAGCCAATTTATTCGAAATGTAATCTGATATATACTTTTAAAAAGTTAAAAAATATTTTTTAAAAAAATTAAACAAATATTATTATATATTGGCAAGAGAGAATGAAAATACTTGTTTAAATTGAAAAATATAAATCTTGTATTCTTTTTTATTATGTATTCTTTTCACAATTCTAAAATAAAAAATGCACTTGGAAAAAAGAGGCTAAGAATAATTTTGAACATATTATTCTTGGCTTCTTCAGAGTCAAACAAAATAGGTTGACAATGTTTTTAATGTCACAAATAAACACTTCAGACTTTCGATTTTGTTAAGCTTGTTTGAAGTTACGTAAAGTTTATATACTACAAATAAATTAGAACCTCGAATTTAAACAATGCAAAATTGATTGGCTACGAGTTTTGATAAAGCAGGTCAAAACAAAACTTTATATAAATTCCTAAAAAAATAAATTTTATAGAAACATGTACGAAAGGAAATGAGAAAATACTGCCATACCAGGTTAAAAAAACATAAGCATAAACACACAACGAAGTTTGTACAAAATATTCTTAAAAGTACCAAAATTATTTTTTCTCACTTGAATTCATATTCTACTATATGTATTTTCGGAGATATGTTTCTGCTGAAAGCATAAAGGATAATTAAAAGGAATAGAATTAACATTAAAACATTTATAATAGCTACATTTATAGTAAAAGCAGTTCGAATACGGAGAAAGTAGTAATTCTACTATTGTAAACACAAACTAAATTTCCCCCCTTTTCAATTTACTGAGGAAACAAACTCGAAACTCTCATTAATATGTAACACAGACTACATTTTGGGAGAAAAAAAAAACAGACCTCCTTCAATGAGAAAAAGAGTGATTAATAAGTTAAAACTTACCTAAAAATGTTTCAGTATCAGGCAGAGAATGTGAATTAAAGAGTTATGGAGGGCCAGATTAGTGAACGTCTGGACGATCTAGTTGACGCCAATTTGTTTATGTTTATTTTCGCCAAACCTGAGTCGAGGCTCCCTACTGCTAATCTTCGCGCAGCTCTCACTGGCAAACCCTGCGTAATGCGAGATGCGCAGTATCGAAATCTTTTCATGTGTATTGATTCATGCATTAGCTTTGCGATTTATTACTACGCCGTACAAACAAGCAATTTTACCTTTGAAGCTTTTATGTCTCTGGAAAACTGGGTCTCGGCCGTAAATGAAAACTAAAAAAAGCCTGTTAAAAAACTGTAAGAGATAATATATAATGCAAATACAAACAAATAAATACAATAAACCAGGAGGTGAAAGGCACACGGCGCTATTCACCACCGCGTGTTGACACTGACACTCGTGTCAGCACACCGATTTCTTATTCTCCATGCCAAAACAGCGGATTGTCGAGCGCCTTTTTCCCCCGTTTTTCAATCCCAGAAAATCGGCGAGTTATCGGCGGATCGAGTTCAATATGCGTTTGTGTGCATGCATGTGCCAGTAGAATGAAAAATCGTTCTGGCTCAAAGTTTTGGATTTTTGCTTCGCTTGTAAGAGTATTTTTTTTTTTGGAGAAAAATCAATCTGAGGAATATTTTGGTGTTTCTGAGGAATATTTTGGTGTTTAGCCTAACTAATAAGTAAGTGAAGAATAATAACTTCTTGCCGCTAAATTTTGTTTCAAGATGTATTTCATGTTATTAATATCTATCCTGGATTGCTGTCATTTTTAGAATGCAAACTGCTTATTGTTCAGGTAAATTAAATACACATATTAACTAAAAAAAAGTATAATGTCTTTACTGTGCCTGGTGATGCATTCAGAAAATTGACTTTATATTTAATGAAGCCTTTTTCTGCAGTGTGTTTCCAAGTTTAAAATATTGATCCCTGTCTATTATATGTATTGTAATGCATGATGTTTTATTTCCTATAAGAGTTTTACTACAAGAATGCAAATCTTTGATTGTTCAAATAAATTTAAAATGCTCATATTTTTATATTTTAAAGCTGTGTTTAGTTACGTCTTAATTGATGAGAAGTAGTTTTATATTATGTTATCCAACTTTGCTATCAAAATTGCATTCTCTAACATTATTCCATCTTTGCCACTCTATATAACTAATAAATACCTCTTCCTTACTCATAAATTTACTGTGTTGTACTATTTAGTTGTTTTATGTGCCATGTCGATTTTTATTTTAAAAGAAGTAACTCTCTTATTGGTTAAATAAATTTAAAATATCCATGTTTTTTACATGATGGACAGTATCTTAAATTATGTCTTATACATAATGTAAAAGCCTTATATTTTGCAAACGATTGTTTTCTTGAAATTACCAGGTGTATTCCTTCTTTGTAAATAATATAACACTTTTGATATGTATTGAGGCAGTATACTCGGAAAGACATCCAGAAAATTGTCTTTGTATTTAATAAAGCTTTGTTCTGTGGTGTATTTCCAAGTTAATATATTGATCCTCAATTATTAAATGTACTGTAGAGTTATTCGTTATATAGTTCTTTATGGGATTTTGTTAGAATAGTAATTATTTTTAGTGGTTAAAATAAAGTGCATCATATTTTTATTTATGAATGTGTGAAGTTGGAAATTTCCTTAAAAATATTGTTTGAGTGCATATTAAACAGTATAAATTAATTCATTCATTGATATATAGAAGCATTTTACATAGAAACTAGAGTGCTTTATCAGTTTTTTTACAGTATTAAATAACTAAAATTTCTGTCAATCTATGCAGCTTATATCAATATTTTATACACTTTATTAATCAATGCTGTATTTTCATTTTAACAGTCTGGGTATTCATAAACTATTTTTATGTATGTGAACCATTAAAGACTTGCAGAAAAATATTTTAATATGCTGTAGGACTCTTAAAATCTAATTGAAAATTATATTGTGGAAACATTGTGTGCATGTGCAGTAGAATGAAAAATTGTTCTGGCTCAATGTTTTGGATTTTTGCATGGCTTGTAAAAGTAATATTTTTGGAGAAAAACAATCTGGAAGAATATTTTGGTGTTTAGCAAGACAAATAGTGTAGTTTTTTGTATGTAAAGTGGAGAAAACTCCTTTTCACTACTATTTTTTGGCTCTTCCTTTTCAATAAGTATGCTTTTAAATATATTTCATACTTTTTATCCTGAAAGAGAAAATCTCGATTTCGAGAGGATTATCTAATATTTGTCGGTTTCAACAATACAAGCTAATTTTTATACTTTCAGTGTACAATTATCAGCAATGATCACGGCTGACACATAATTATTTCGTGAGTAATGAACTGATGTGTTAAAGAAAGATGGACAATTAATTTTAGGTTATTTACTGTATACTCCAATGAATGCAAGCTGTTTATTGTTCAGGTAGATTTAATTACACATATTTACCATAAATAAAATGAATCTTTTCACTGTGCCCGGTGACACATTCAGAAAATTGACTTTATTTTTAATGAAGCTTTTTTCTGCACTGTGTTTCCAAGTGTATACTATCAAACCTTGTTTATTAAATTTATCGTATATGATTTTTACTACTAAGAATATAAATCTCTTTGTTCTGATAAATTTAAATGCATAATTTTATTTATTTTGCAAGCTGGGTAATATAACACTCACTTCAGTGGAAAAGGAAAAATTAAATTTTCCATAAGGAAAATATTTATATTTGATTGTGTAATTAACAGTTTCATAAGTTAATGCATTTATTTCTATAAAATTGAATTTTACAAAGAAATTAGTTCATATTACTGTGTTTAAGCAATTAGTTTTTGCAGTATTTAAGACTTTAGATTTCTTTATCAAGTTATACAGCTTATATTAAAATTTTATCCCCTATGTCCATTAATGCTGCATTATTGTGTTTTGAGCTCTGAGTATTAATAAATTATTTTGTTATATCTGAATTATTAAATAGTTATGAAAACATTTCAATATGCAGTAGCTCTCTTAAAATCCAATACTAAATTATATTGTTGAATAATTATAAAAATACACAGCAGTATATAAATATTTCAACTACACATTCTCGTATAATCCTATTTAGCCACTCTGTATCACTAATCTCGACCTCTTTATGTATTTAATTTGCAGTGTTGCACAGTTTTGTTTTATGTTCTACATTGATTTTTATTTTAAAAGAAGCAAATCTTTTATTGGTCAGATAAATTTAAAATATCCATATTTTTTACAATGATGGACTCTATGTTTAATTATGTATTATATTTTTCAAAAGAATTTTTTTTTATGAAAATACAAGGTGCATTCCTTCTTTGATAACACTTTTATGCTTCAAAACACTTCTTGCTTAGAACACTTTTGATCTGCATGGAGACAGTATTCATTAACTCTGGAAGACATCCAGAAAATTGTCTTTGTATTTAATAAAGCTTTGTTCTGTGGTGTTTTTCCAAGTTAATATTACTGATTTTCATTTATTAAATATACTATAGAGTAATG
>BGPR01005119.1:0-14850 GCA_013235015.1 Araneus ventricosus
GTTTTGTTTTATTGTTGTTTTCCTTGCAAATTTCTTTTTGATGGGTAAAATATATAAAACAGATGTTAATTTACAAAATAAAGGTATGATTAATTACTTTTTTAATAATATTTAGTGTTTATGAATTTAAAATCTATTTTGTGTAGTTTAAAGTATTTTAAAAGGTGAATCTCTATTTAACGAATTTTCCATATAACGAACTTTTTTTCGGGATTTAGCGACTTCGTCAAATAGAGGTCCGACTGTATTTGCAGAGAATTTTACGATCATTAATATGTTGCATTATATGTAACTGAAAACTGAATAGTTTTTTAGAAATTTTAAAAATACGGGAAAAGGGGGATGAAATTAAAGATGGAGGCAAATTTTGAGATCCATTATCTCAGAAACTACTATAGATAGAAGAATAATAAATGCATGTATTCGTAGGTAATTTCATGTTCTTTAACTTGTCAAATCAATTGTAATTTGAAAACTGAATAGTTTTCGAGATATTAAAGAAAAACTTGAAAAAAGGGGGATGGAATCTAAGATTGCGGCGTAAGCCGCACCCCCAGAACCAGAGACTTTTAGTATGTTCAACAGAAGCCTCTCGAACATGTGTACCAATTTTCAAAATTATACGATTTAATGTTTTTTTCCATCCCCATTTTGGGAATCCGTTGACTGGACTATAAGTATTATCATAACATGTTGACACCCCTGGATCTATCTCACCCAGGATTCCTTCCCGAATTCTTCCCTTTCGTCCATTTTCTTTCTAGATACATCCGGTAAACAAATATTTATGACTATGCTTTCGATATTGTATTCAAGGGGAAACCAAAAAAAAAATGTTTTCTTTGCACTTCTCGAGAAAATTAAGCACTTTTTAAGGACCTTTTTCCAAAATTAAGCACTTTTAAGGTGCTTAAAAATTGATTTCAAATTTAAGCACTTTTCATGACGCTACGCACCCTGATGACGGGTGAAAATTGCCTCTTCATTCGAGAGATTTCCCGGCAAATTTGACGTGCTTAAATAGATGTATATGCGAGAGAAATGTTTAACATTGATTGAAAACAAATAAAATAAATATATGTTTTACGACAGGACATATTTTTTATTTACATATTTCTTTATTCAAAAAAACCTCTTGGTAAACAACATTCGTGTGAAGTATTTTTCGTTGTTTAAAAATTTCCTTTGCATTGTTAACAACGGATTCGGAAACCCTCCGCGCTTTTGCGCATGCGCCGGGCAGAATTATTTTCATCAAAATAAGGGGAAGTGAAGTATAGAAGGGTGATGTTTACATTTTACTGTGAGCGTGATCTAACAAAAACTCCGGAAAAGCGCTCATATGACTCACTGCCTGACAATCCTTTCTGGTGTAAACTCGTGCGAAAGTGGCAGTTGCGGAATCCGTTGCTGAACAATACTTCAGATGTCTAATCAAAACACTTCTCTGTTTGTCAAACACGTTGTCAAAAAATATTATCAAATTATATCATCACGATTGCAATAAATAATCAGATGCATCGTGGCTTCCAAACTATATCACGCGCATGATATATACCACTGACGTGATTTACTACTTTCTATAAAAAAACGGAAATTATTTTGAAATATATGATTAATACAATTTAAAATTTCTCGGGAACTATTGATCATAGATAGCGAGATAAATTTATATCAATCGATAGCAAATCTTATTTCGCTATTTTAGAGCTATTAAATTTGAAATTATGACATTACTTTTTTAAATTTAAAATGACTGAAATTTAGGTGCTCTCACAATGAAATAATGCTGTTTAACGTCTCGCAATGCTATGGCGCGAGTTTTATTGTTCGTGACGTCAGAGAGTTACCGGATCAGTGAGAGACAGATCTGGGCTATTTATATTAGTAATTATAACAAAATACTATTCATTTATCAAAATTACTAAGTTATTAAAATTATTAGTTTCAGAATTAAATTTTTTAATTATAATGATTATCACTTTATTGAGAGGGTTCAATATTTATAAATTTTTACTGCCACTTCTATTGAAATTAATTTGTCTTTTCCTCTTCCTGTACTCATGCTTAGACCCAGTGTTTTTTAATTCGAATTTTTGGATGAAACGAACTTTTATACTGATCCCGAGAATTTCAAATTAGCCAAGTTCCAATGCATATTTTATCCGTTATGTAATGAGCTGGAATTGTTTCAATTTTGCACAGTAAACTACTAGTACTACGATATAGTTTTTAATAGTGAATAGAGCGGGGCTTCCGAAAATGTTATTAGCATTCAGTTAAGACCCGGTACACACGTCCAATTTGTGTCACTCAAGCCATTAGTAACAAAATGTCGGAGAATCGATTAGTGACGTGATGTACACTGACAGCAGCAGGAGGGCCTGACTGCACACGTACCTCCCGCCGAGCAGCGATGCAGGACAAGTAATTAGCGACACTTTTGCTCAGCATTTTCCTCAGAGGGCGGAGTGATGCGTGCACTACCTAACAGCTATCGATGTATATCATACCGCTAATCGCTTCTGCGACATTCTGTTTCGCTAATGACGTGCCCGATGTAAACTGCATGTGTGCACCGGGACTAAAACTTTCTGTGCACACTGCTGCCATACCGGCTGGGTATCGGTTCAGCATGCTTGCTTAGGCCCGGTGCACACCAGCCGATTTGTGTCGTTGAGCGGTAAAATATAACAATAGTAACCCACGTGCCCCGTTTGTGTGTCCACAGGGGAATGGGGTTCCTACTGTTATATTTTACTGCTCAACGACACAAATCGGCTGGTGTGCACTGGGCCTCAATGATATCCCGCCAAACACACGCGACCCAACAAGTGGCTTCTAGAACAGATAAGCAGAGTCAATTCCTTCCGATAAGAGCAGCATTCCCCGCTCTGAACCCTTCCCAATGCACCGAACGGCCCACTCGCACTCGGAAAGGAATTACGGCGCGGAAAAACAAACAGAAGAGGAGTGTGCGGAAAAAGTTTCGCTCGACCCACTTCTTCCTCGGAGACTCTCTTCCATATATAGAGGTCGCTACGAGCGAGCCCACGCGCACCGGCCCACAGCCGAAGAAAGGATTGCAGGCCGTAAAAAAACACCACTTTCTGAATGACTCTCCCATAAGATTTCGGTTGAAACAACTGCGTTACAGAATGTTTACGTTCAGTGACGTAACTGTACGATGGCAAAATGACTGAGGCCCAAGGGTCCCCAACACGAGGTGTTACAATATAACCTGGGCCCAGTGGCGAATCTAGGATTCCGGTCTGGGGGGGGGGGGGCGGGGAGGTCATAAAAACTTTGTATCGTCGTGATGAATGTCAAACTTAAAGACTAAAGTAAACCAAAACTCTTTAACTTTACAGACTTTACTCGCCTGACAATACGAGTCATAAAGAACAATACAATACTTTCGATAATTTAATAAAAATTACAATGAAATAACTAGCCAAAAAATGTCTTCGACCGCGTCGATGCTACAAGTGGAATGACTACAAAAGTAGCAAAGTTTTCGAGCCTTTCAAGCCAGAAAGTAATGTTGAAACATTATTTTTTTAAAGAGAGAAATTAAGAAAAAACAGTTGTAATGATGTTAAATTAAATCAGGAATTCTGGCTTGGCTCTGGGGGGGGGCGTAGCCCGATAACCCCCCCTGCCTGGGCCTCACTACACGAGACCATAAAGAGCTCACTTTCCATATATTTTTTTCACATTTTTAAAAACGAAAAATTTTATAACACGGGTTGGTAGAACAGCGCTCGCGAAAGCTTTCTGGTGAGCCTATACTACAAATTCCAGCATGGTAAGAGGGCACACTCTAAAATAGAAGACAATACCCACAAACATCTTTTTTCGAAAGTCTAAATATCAAATGTTTAAAGTTCATTTTAATAAATGGTTTTTTGTCTTTTAAAAATTATAGTGTCCCTAAAGAAAGGAGTTGCCCACCACTGAATATAACATAGGCACTTAGACACTGCTACTGTCTTACCCCTCTTGGAATAAAATAAATGTATTAAAAAACAGAAATTGCCGAATAGTTCGAATTTGAAAGGCCGAAATAAGCAATAAGTTTATAGTAAAATTTCGTTAACTAACAAAATAAATATGTAAAATACTCAATTATATTTCCTTAGTCCTAAATTACAAGATCCTTTAAAATCAGCTAACAATCATTTAAAAAGTGATTAAGCATCCAAGAAAGGAAGTACCTTAATAATTAGTGATGAGTTCAATTTAATTTTCTAAGGGTCCCACTATCGGTGTAGTGGAACCGGAAAGCCGTTCGGGATTTTTAAAAAAGAAAAACAAGGGGAATGTAAAACCTTCTTTTAAAAAACAGCGCGTTTTGGCATCTGGGAGTTTTCCGGCACTGCGTAATTTGCGATGACACTACTTGGCCCCACACTAAGCATTTGTTGGAGGCACCAGAGCGTCTAGTTACGCCACTGTTCTAGATCAGTGGTTCACAATTTTTACAACCCTCTGATTAGTCTTTTTTCATTTCTGGGCACAACCTACCGCCCATTCTTGCAAAGAAATTTTTATTAGTAATGTTAAAACAGCTTAGCTTAAATGAAACGACTCGAGATAACTTTAAAACCATAGTGGAATTACATTCGATTTTACCTTTTATTCCGATTTTATGATAGTATCAATTCCACGTCTCCACAAATGAAACCGGCATGAGTGGTCTCCCCTAAACTTTCTCGTATTTCCTCTTTCTCTAACTCATGTAGGGACAAAAAATAAGCTAAAACTCCTAACGCAGTGGAAATATATATAAAATGAGCGAAATTAAGTCAGTTCCCCGCAAACTCGCTCCGATAAAAATTTCGAATCTGGTCTATTCCCAGAACGCAACAAGTTTCTCCAGCACAAATTAAAACGACAAAACAAACGGAAATAAAATAAGCCGAGCACGATCAGAATTCGCCAAAAGGGAGAAAAAGGAGCCAAAAGGGAAGAAAAAAGCGCCAAGCAGGAGCCGCGGATTATCATGCACGGAAGATTGCGTCCAGTACGCATGCGCGTGGAGATGATTAGTTTTGAAACGAATTTGTCAAGTATGCGATTATACAGACCGACAGACAGTCAACCCGTTCACGGATTTGGCCCCAAAATTTTATACGGACCTACATTTCTGATGATAAAACTGTGTACCAAATTTTATCTATATACCTATTCCAAGTTTGAGTTATCGCGTTCACATGACCGCGGACATACAGACTTCCCATTGATTAGCTATCTAGCTATTCAAGTTTGTGAGTCATAATTGTTCACATGACCGCGGACATCAGACTTCCCGTGGACGGACTTTGTCCGAAATTCGATAGAAACCTACAAATTATGTTTAAAGACCACATACCAAATTTCATCCCCGTAGCTCTAATAGTTTTCGAGTTCTTGTGTTCACAGACAGACATGATTCCAAAATTGTGCTTTTCGGACTCGGGGGATGTCTAAAACGTGGAGATACGTCAAAATCTCGAGTTCGGATTTTTTGACGATTACAATACTTTCTCTTCGTATACGAGAAAGTAAAAAGTATACTAAATATCAATTCTCCCATTTTTCCCGATTGCGATGACCGGAACATGCGCGAAAGACTATTTCGGCGCTAAGTATGGTCAGAAGTAAGAATTCCGGATTCCAGCTACTTTCTATCAACAAGGAAAAACGGAAACGTCATATTTTTATGTTTTATCATAATTTTATATTTTGCTCTTCGATTGTAACTTTTCAGGAGACAAAAAGAAATATCAGGATAAAAAACAATTTTCAGGAGTTTTCAGGGCCTTTAGAAAAAAAAGCAAAAATTCAGGAGTTTTTCAGGAATTTCAAGAGGAATACGAACCCTGTTGTAAATATACCAGAAAGTTGAGCTGGTTTATTTTTCCAACATTTATAAAAAAAATTCTTTCGCTATGTGAATTTCAGTTAATAACCAAAATTTCAACTATTGTTTAAATTGCTACTCTTTTACAGCAGGACTCTATAAAAGTCCACAAATAAAACTCATTAAAAATATCGGGAATGTCGTTTCGAGAATTTCGGAATCAATCTAGACTGTTAGTCACCCGTGTCCTTGACCTTATTAGTCATCTGTTCATCAAAACCTTGTTAAGTCATCTAAACCAGTGCGGATTATTAGTCACCTTCATGACGATGTAATCAGCAAAGCAGAGCGAAAAGTAGATTATAGAACTGGATCTATTTCTCAAGATTTCATTCCTCAAGAGAGCAGCAACTTGTTAACCGATAGAGGTTCTAGCAGCATCTTTGAAAATGCGACAATTTTTGCTTTTTTGTATACGAAATATAGAAAGAGAAAGCGACCGCATCGAAAACTTCGACATCCACAGATTTTGATAAGTCTATTCGTTTCAGATATCACAGAGTCCAGAAAATTTTTTTAAAAATTAACTATTATAAATATTATGGAATCTTATCAATTTTTTTTTCGCAAACTCGCTCCAGGTGGCGCTCTCGTATAGCATCAATATTTCATGAAAATTAATCGATTAACTGATAATTAAGTTCTGAAAATGTCACAAGTGTAAAAAAAATCAAATCTCCAGTACGTTGGTTCCCAACATGTAGTACACGTACCCAAGGGGATGCAGTGGATCAGATGGGAATACCAGAAAAGTAATTTTGTTAATAGGAAAATAAAATTAAAATGAAAGAAAACCAGCGGTAGTGTTCTCCCCTAAACTTTCTCGTATACTTCCCCCAAAAGGTACCGTTTCCCCTTCCCCCGCGTGGCTAAAAAAATTCGAACCTACTGTTACCCAGAGTCCAATGGTGGAGGTTTTTCATTATGGTGACTGAAAAATATCTAGGTAAAGAATGAAATTCAAAGAAATGCGTACCGAATAAAATGCATGTATCACACACTTCCACTCTTACCTGCTCAAGGACAAACTGACGTAATTCGCTACTCCGTAATGAAATTCCGTTCCTTTCGCGTGCACAGAAGATTGCTTCCAGTAAGCATGCGCGTGGAGACAACGGATTCTCTTCAAAAGTAAATTATACAGACCGACAGACAGTCAACCCTTTGACGGATTTGGCCCAAAATTTTATCCATCTAGCTATTCAAGTTTTTGAGTTATAGTGTCCGCATGACCGCGGACAGACAGACTTCCCGTGGACGGATTTAGTTCAAAATTTGATAGAAACCTACAAATTATGTATCAAGTTCACATACCAAATTTCATCCCTGTATCTCTAATAGTTTTCGAGTGATCGTGTTCACAGACAGACATAATTCCAAAATTGTGTTTTTCGGACTGAGTGTAATGGTTTCTCATGTGTGATTTCATATCCAAATTCAAAATAGATCCAGTTTGTCTTTTATGGGTTTTATTGACACACATAACACCACTACGACATATATATATATATATACAAGTAGAATCACATGGCTTATAGCCGGATCAAAATCTACACCCGCTCGGGGGTATCTCAAAAGGAATCTGAGGATGAATCCCTGCGGGGGTGGGGATGACAGTTCTACTTTTCCCTTTTTGGGGAATACTGTAGTCAAGTTGCCACACTGAGGGAGGTCTAAAACGTGGAGATCTCTCGAAGTCGAATTCGAATCTCGAGTAATTCGATATTATTTCATTTCTGCTTTTGTTTTGGCGCTGAACTAATACTATTATAAAAATAGAATAAAATGTAAAATCAAAAATAAATCCTATAATTGATAGGGGAGACTTGATCCCTTTCCAAGGGAGGCTTGATACTTGAAACAGATGAATTGAAATGATTCAAATTAAGTAGTCGAAATCAATTATTGTTGAGTAACATGTAAAAAAGGGAGAAAAACACATTTAGAAAATTCTACATTATTGAAAATCACTGTGTCCCATATGAATGATTGTTATCGCTGAAATTAATGATCAAATAACATTTTCAAAGCTTGAAAAATCAAAAATAAATGTTAAAATTTCTGCAGTTCGAAGAGTTCCACCAAGCATGGCTGGTTTAGGTAGTTTTTTGACAATGTCGTCATTGTCCACAACACTAATGTCACCATTTTCTGGATAAATAAATTGGCTGGAATGAAGTCCTTTTTCTCAGAAAATTTATTTCGCATTCAGATGATGAAATCTTCTTTTCAATTTTTCTTACGGAATGACTAATCTTTTTCCGTGAAACCGTCACCATGTTCTTGCTAACCATCACGCGCAGCCACATATTAACTATCTACCTTTGTCAACCATCCAAAATCAAGGTAACCATATTCTAAATAATATTGATATTATCTAAATGTGACTTGATAATCACAATGGCCAGTAGGGGGGTAATAAAATTGTCAATATTAATTTAACTTTGAGGACACTTGATCTCAGGATCAAGTCTCCCCATACAATGGGGATCAAGTGTCAGTAATGTGCATGTGTTGGAAAAAGAATTATTAAATCAAAAGTAAAGAAACTGTATTGGATGTAAATAACAACACTTAAGCAGTAAGGAATGTTAGTATATTATATCAATAAACTTAAGTAATTTAGTTATATTTAGCAAAAAATAAGAAACAAACTACCTACTAAAAGAAGTTTGACTATAAGATATCAGAGATTCCTTTCTTACAACAAAAATAAAAATGGCTGAATGAAATTCTGTTTTCAGATCTATTGATAAGGGATCACTTTATTAGTGTTGCCAGTTTCAGAGACTTAATTGCATTCTTTCTCCGGTTTTAGACCTAGGGATCAAGTCTCCCCTATTAAGTGAATTGAAGCCGTTAACAATACGAATAAAATCTTCTGAGAACAGAGGAATATGACAGGTATTCAAAAATTAAAAACTAATCACGGGGTACTGGAGAAAAAGGGTTGAGAACCGCTGCTCTAGTATACCAGGATACGAGTGAAAAGTCGGTTACAAAATTCCATCTTCACAAACGTAAAGCAACTTAAATAAATGTGCATAATAAAGCTACTTATATTCAATTTCAACACCAAATGGCATGAAACAGTACAGTGGCAAATTATTAGCTACCGTTTTCATGCGAATCAACGTTCTGGTGCTTTTCCTTTCGAAATGGGATGTCCCGAGAACTGGAAACGAACCGGATACATTTTACTCAACACGATACTTTTGTAGCAGCTCAGTGACCACCAGATAGCATTTTTTTCGCACTCTGTTCGCCCAGACGATAAAAATAATTGATCAACGTTTCCTGCATTGCGTTGGCAGCCGGCTGGAAAAGAATTTTGCTATCTTTCTTTTGTTCGAAAATCAGCGACTGTGCGAGTCGGACCGTCTAGGAATCACCATTCACTGCGATTTTATTTCCGACAAGGACAAGACGCTTCGGTTTCGTTCACAGAATCGCGCATGAATCGGCTTATGAAAATAGCGTAATTAGGCGGGAACAGAGCGCAAAAATATGACGTGTAAACATAGACGAAAATAACAGCCACGAGGTAATAATTGAAAAGAATACCGGGGAAAGTACTCATGAATAAAAGCAGAAAAACGTGCTTACGGAGGCATTTCCAAGTGACACCTATCGTAGTAGTTTCCAATGTCTACTACTAATGATAAAAATAGAGGTTTAAAAAACACTTATGAGTGTACAAAAAAATAAATTTTATAAAAGACTAGCAGTACGAGCACGGCGTTGCCTGTGGAACCAGGACTTCAACAAAGTGAAAAAAAAGACCACAATTGACATGAAAAAGTTCTGAAAACAAAACAAAAGATACACATTGATTTTCCCGTTTATTTTTCTTCGCGATAATGACATTTCAACTGTAGAAGAACAATACAGAGTATGTTAATCCGAAACAATATTAAAAAATTGCAACGTGCAAATGATTATTATACAGCAAGGAAAATATGCGAAACATAACCACGTTAAAAAAGTGCCGAAAATAATAATCGAAGTCATTCAGTTGAAGATTATGACGTATCCTGCGCTCTGCTCCGTCAGCCAATGAAATTGGAGCAATGCATGTCGGGAATGCTGCGAAGAAACTTCCGCGGGCGAATGATTTCTAGAGAAAAATATATTTCAACTGACCAGGAAAAAATTTAAAAGGGAAAAAGATATTTTAACCGTTTTTGTTTTAAATCCGACAAAACCGTTCCAGTTATAAGCTGAAAAAAAATTGAAAATAATAGTGTTATTAGAACGTCGGATGCAGCAAATTTTTAAAAAAATAAAATTTCGATGGCAAAACTGACTATTAGCTAAAAGTTTCGCAAAATTCAGTAAATTAAGTTTGAAGATCAAAACAAACTTCATTAGAACGAAATTTGCTTGTTCTACCCGAAGGTGCATTGGTTGTTTTTCAACGATCATTAGAGAAGATACTACAGGTGTAAACGTGCCAAAAAAAGACCCAAAACAACACATTAAATAAAAAAAATGTTCTAGATTGAATTTTAAAATTCCGGCTTCGAGGTGCATTGAGTCACATTTACGACTACCTGTGTGCCAAATTTCATGGCTGTGAGTATGATAGATTCGTATGGACATCGCGCGGAAGCACGCAAACATTGCCTTTTATAAGTATAGATATGGACATCAAAGCAAAATCGAAAAAATGAGAGATGCTGATAAAAATACCGTAAACAAAGTGCAAATTTAATTCCATTTACAAAATATTATTTCTGATGATATTCATTGGGGAATCATTTCCTTATATTATTGTTTTCAGCACATTATGTTTTTACGATTTTGTTTTGACAACCATAATTTTGATAAAACAAATTTTCAATTTTTTGTACACAAATAAAAGCGTATTTTAAAAATTACTTTCTACTTTTTAGCCTTTAATTAATAATTCATTATTATAAACTTTTTGGAACGTTAAAATTAATTTTGTTTCTCAAATCCACTACCAGATGGCGCTATTCGTATGGAAGAAAAATCGAACGATTAATTGATAATTATGAAAACTTTCAAATATTGTATAATTATCTGGAACACACAATTGATCAAAATTTTAGAGATTTAATGCAGCAAGAAGCAAGCGAAAAATCGACTACAATATTTCGTCTCTGTAAAAATGAAACAAGTTAAATAAAAGCATGTAAAAAATAGAGTGCATGATAAAATAACAGTTATTAAATAAGGAAACAACTTCAAAAAGTTTGTATCATAATACACAGCAAAATAAATTTTCGAACTAAATCTTGAAAAATTATTTTTACTAATAAAACAACAGCTATAACTAATAAAAAATAATGATCTTTTAAAAATAAGAATACTCTGCAGTATTAGAAACAGTATGGTTTTCTTTCGTTCATAACATGTGGATATTCAATGAAATGAAATTCTCTACAAATCCATCAGAGTAATCATTTCAGTATCATTTTTACTGCATTCTATACAATTTAATTTTAAATGAGCATGCAATTGAACTCTTTATTGTAGAAACCAAAATATTCAAAGCCTTTCAATCCCTGGCCCAGCAGTTTTGACTTCAAACAATCTACCAAGCGTGAGTAGCATACAACAGTTTTAATGGACAGTATTGTGTAATAAATAGTATTGAAGAACTAAAGTAAACTTATCCAAAAAAATTGCCCTGAGCTGCACCCATCTAGTTGGTGCCTACACCATTATAATGTGTGCCATCAAGTTTCCATTATAGTGGCACAATAACTGGCCCAGCAAAATACTGAATATATGCAGCACCCCCCCATACAGCCTGGATTTAGCTCTGTGCAATTATTTCTGTTGCCTCATGGGTCATTCCATGTCAAATCAACACAATTTTGAATCACTTTAGGACGGATCCTCTAAGATTTTGATGAACTTGGTATATCAAGAATTTCGTTGATGAGTTATTAATTAATGAAATTTTCATTAAAAAATGCTCTACACTTTGAGACAGTTAAACCTCAATATCTCAAGAACAAAAAAAAAGATACAAGCTTGAATTTTATCTCATATTAAAACTCATTTAATGAGCTTTAGTTTGATATATAACACGACACATTTTTTAAATTTTAAAATTCAATTTAATTTTTAAATTCCAATTTCTCAAAATGTTTAATTTTGTGAATTTTTCAGAATTTTAAAATTGTCGCATTTTGAGAAATTGCAATTCGTGTCGTGTTATACATCAAATTCAAGCTCATTAAAGGAGCTTTAATATAAGATAAAATTCAAGCTTATATCTTTTTTCGTTCTTGAGATACTGAGGTTTGACTGCCTCAAAGTAGAGCATTTTGTAATGAAAATTTCAATAATTAATAACTCAATGAAATGCATGAATTTTTTTTTAACATTTTCATTCATAGCTATGTTAAGACTCTTGATTTACCACGTTTCATCAAAATCTAAGAGGGGCAGTCTTAAACAGTGTGCAGTGGTGGCTCATCAGCTCAGAAACAAGCAGTGCTGCAAAAGTTTTATAGACCTAAGTTGTAGGAAATTTTGTGTTGATTATTTTGGTACATAATGATGATATACTAAAAATTGATATTTTTTGAGTTATAAGCAAAAAACTGGAGAATTTTTTTAAAAGTGTTTTTTGGCTATAACTAAAATTCAAAAAATTATTGGTGGCAAACCTCAGAATCGTAATCAGCACCCGAAAAAACAAAGAAAAAGATTACAACTACTCCAGAATTGGATTTTAAAAAGTGACTTAACTACTGAGAAAAAGCGAAAAAGGAGTCAAATGAGGAAGTCGCGTCAAATGAGAGTTGAAAAAAAATGCAGCTCAAATTAATGCAATTTCAAGTGGAGAAAGGGTTGTTTTTCTCTCGCTTCGCAGTGCTCTTTGTATTAATATCGGATCCGTAGGAGGGGCAAAACTTGATGCAGCTCTGGTCTGTCCCTCTCTTAATTCTTGATTGATTTTCAGTCTTTTTATATATTTTGACTCGGCAGAAGCTACTTTGAAGGAGGCAGAAGGGCTTCTAAAGAAGATGGGTTCCAGAACTAGCAGGCATGCTGGGTCAAGTGAATACGACTCAAAGGAGATTAGTTCGAAAAAGACTATACTGAGATGAACAATGCCATACACATTTCAAGAGTAATAAATGTATTCTCTTTCTTTTTTGACTTGCCTTCATACATCAGGATCTCAGTTATTTTTTAAGTTATTTTTCAGACTACCAAATAAATTTTTTTTTATTCATGGAAAAGGAAAGACTGCATAAGTAAAGGCCTCTCAACTAGGGATGTAACAAATAGTGATTTGGCCGAATATTCCGATATTCAGCCAGAAATCAGGCAGAATATCTACTTTTTAAAAACATTACACTTTTGATGGTAAATAAAATATTCCTCAAATTTTAAATAAAAAAAATTAAAAATTAACAAAATTGATCTTATTATTTTTTATTGATTTTATTAAGCATTAACACCTTGATGTATTTTCTTGTAGTATATTTTAAACACCTTAATTCTAAGAATAAGACAATGAAGCTTTCAGAAATCTAAATAAATTATTATAGTATAATTTTATCTATAGATACATTAGATTATACTTTTAAGATTTTTTTTATAGTAAATTTATTATAACCTAAAAAAAAAAAAAAAAAAAAAAAAAAATGTTTGTCATCCTTCATTTCTTTCACTTAACTATAACAAATTTCTTTTCTCCAAGTCAGAATGTTAAGTCACATTTCCTTTAAAATATATTAATTCTTCTTCACTTCTACTTTACCACCCAGTAAAACACTTGTCCTTTTCTTTAACCCTTCAACTGTGGGTACTTTCTTATATATGTGGTTTATAAACCACAACCACAGTTAAAGGGTTAAAAGTTATTTAACCCGATAATGCTTACTCTCCCCCTTAAAATTAAATAAATGTTAGGAGATTTTTTTGGTAATAAGTGTATTGAAATGCAATTCTGCAATATTCTCAGTTAAATATATATTTAAAAAAATATTAAAATGGATTTATTTGTCTGAATATCTGTTTAGCACTCGGCAAGATTGCTCTTGCATCATAATTGCAGGCTTTACAATGATAAATGACATATGAAGTTATTAAATACATTTATATACTGTGTTACTTAAAACTAATAAATGTTCGGAGAGTTTTTTGGATAAAAAATGCAATGAAATATAATTCTGAAATATTTGTTTTATTATTTAATAGTATATTTTAAAAAAATTATCTTGAAAATATTAAGCCTAATATCTGCTTAGTACTCGGCCAGCCGAATATTTGGCAAAAGGACCGAATACCGAATATTCGGCAAAAGAGCCGATTTCTTACATCCCTACTCTTAACATGGCCCTTTCCCTGCCTACCTCAAAAGGTTTCACCTCCGACAGCGAACATTGCAGTTGTGGCGGAATTGACACGGCACTTCACTATGCCATGGAGTGTGCCCTCACAGTATCTTGGCATACGAGGAAGGCAGCGCCAAACTTCGAACAAGAATGGCTGGAAAGAGTCGCCAATAACCTCGTCTCCAGGCATAAAATTCGTGGAATAGTCAAATTCATAAATGAACACAGAGGTCTCTTCTGGCCTCCCTAGCCTTCAACTTTCCAGTGAGTTCAACCAACAAGCTCCAAATGACCAGACATCCCCCACCCCCTTCAGAAAAGAAAAGTAAAACATCTTAAAGAAATTAACACTAATACGAAATAATAGTGTAAAAGTGAAAATTGCCTGTGCTGTGCATAGTGTAAATATTTCTTTTTTTTTTTTTTTCTTAAATAAAATTCCTGTGTCTTGCCCATCAAACCATTCAGTGAGCGGTCTGGTCATGGGTACGGGAGTAAGAGACAGTGTTCTGTTGTGCATAAGTAAAGGATATGAAAATGTGATGAGCATACATCTAAAAAAACTCTGCACTGACTAACATTTTATGATTTCAGGTCTATTCTCTATACAGAAGCTTA
>BGPR01005119.1:14860-99117 GCA_013235015.1 Araneus ventricosus
AGAAATTATGACAATCTTATAAGAAATCCTACAAACAAATACAAAAAAATATTTTTTCTTCTTATCTTCTACAGCACGAATAGCCAAACTAAAATCAATTGCACTCCACCTCTACAATCTACAACCACTCCGGGGGAAACAAGATGGCGTTATTCATTCATTCCCCCCCCTTCTTAATTAATCGCAAATTCCAAAACAGTTATTTTAACCTTTTTTTGTTTTCATATTTATAAAGATAATCTAAATTAAAACATAATGATTTCAAATACAAAAACTATATTTAAATTTAAAAGAATCAGTGCTTGCAGAAACTATTCAATGGCAAAATAGCACTTTGAATTATTACTTTGGGGTTGAATTATTCAAGAAAATTATTCATAAAAGCAAGTACATTTAAAATAAAGACAATAAAAATTAAAGAAAACATTTATTAGGTATTTTTATCATGATCCTGTTTCATAACAGAAATTTCTTCAGACTTTATTTTCAATATCATGATTCTTTTGAAACTGGAACCGCAGTAGATGTCATTGGATTTGGTTTTGGTTCTGTCTTGCTATTTTTGTATGCAAAAACAAATCGAAGTATGCTTGCTGAGGAAGCTTAAGTGTTTCTGTCGTGAAACAGGTTTCACGTCGCTTGAAATAGTTCGTTAATGCAAATAAATATGACATCTATATGGCAGCAAGTATTAGCATTAGATGCACGTTATAATACTTATAGAGCTCCAAATAATCCCCAATTTCGTGAGTTTTTTTTCTTTTTCTTTCCCTTACTGCCTTTTGTCTAGCTATATGAAGAACCATCTATTTACTATCATAGAATCCACTGAGAAAGAGTGATAGAATCCTTTGCATGAGTCTTATTTCCCCGACAATGTCTTAGTAAACGCGTGTGAAGAAAATGCCGTGTTTTGCTATTTTCTTTTAAATTGCGTGTTCAGTCCTCTGTGTTTATTTGATCAGGTGTTATTAAAAAGGTTTAGTCCAATTGTAGATCTCGTGAAGACGTACAGTTTAGCATTGTATCTTCTATATAGTAGTGCTTTTCTGAAATTGCTCTTTAAAAAGTGCATACTTGCACCAGATGTTGGAAAGAGTGATAAAGTTATATGTTAGTTATGTAATATAGTTATTATGCTGTCATCAAGTTAAAGTGTTACTGAATTATTTTGGAGATTAGGCTCCATTTATAATTATTTAAAAACTGTATTATTTATACCTAAAAGACCAAGCAAATAATTTTAAAGGTTGTGTGATTTTCATATTTTGAAATTATCTAACATTTTTAATAGTTGAAATGCAGTAAAATAATATAAATATTGACTTGGACAAATTAATTTGAAATAGAAAAATTGCTTTAAACTGTTCCTTTTGTTTGTAAAGCATAATTGAACATCTTATGATCATTTTAAGAAAATGTGGAAGCTGAAATCTTTTGAATTTTAATTTAGGTACACTTTATATCAGAAGACGTAGTCAACTTTTAAGGGAAAATGCCAAGCAAGGGGTAAATCTTTTTATTTCTTGTTAGCTTTATTGTATCTTAATCATTTTGTGAAAAAAAGCAGAAAATTTTGTGCGGAAGCATTTTTCTATTTCTGGTTTTTTATGTTTGTTATAAAATGAAATTTTAATCTTCACTGAGCATATATTTTGATTTTTTGCATTTCATTCCAAAATATACTCTACATTTTGTAAAATTTTATTTTATATTTGAGTTTTCAAAAAAAGCAAGAGTATATGTGTAAAAAAAAAAAAAAAATGTTTTTGCTATGTCGGGAAAATTAAAAAAAAAAAGTGTATTTTTTACTTCATAAACTGTTAACCATCTGGCTGAAACAAATAGATACTTTGATCTAATTTTAGCATTATGTTCTTTTCAGATTAATATTATTTTAAATTACATTTTTTATAACTTCTTTTAAGGCATTCTTTACCTTTATTTATGAACCAACATCTTAGGAAATTTAATGTGTGTTTTAAAATTTTTTTATCTGCCTCTTTGTCATGAGCTGTCTGCTTTTGAAACACACAAAAATGTGGCTCGCCAGTTTATTTCTGCCATATTTAAAAAATTTTGTATCCTTTAAATATTAAAATTTCTGGCAAATATTCATATAGTTGACAATGTAAAGGTTTATACTGAGGAATAATTGTTACATTTGTATTGGATCTTGAATGTCAACTTTGTTACTAGACAGTGGTGTAGTCACAAAATAAGTAGTGCTGGGACACTCTAAAAGCAATGTCAGAACGCTCTAACCTGGGTGACAAAAATCGCACTTTTATCAGGGCGTTTTCACAATTTTTTGTTATTTATTTCTCATAAAAAAGGCAGTGTTGCAACGGCATTCCAGTGCGTTCCAGCTCCACTACACCCCTGTTACTAGATCGATTTACAGTTCTCAGGTTGGTTCTCTGCTTCAGAACACCTAAACCTTTAAATTTTAGTTAATTTTCCCTTGCAATTTGTTATTTCATGTTGAAAATTTGTAATTGCCTTTTCAAATATTTCCTGGTGAGTACTGATGATATTCTTCCACATTATTGATAGTAATATACTAATTTAATATTTCCAGAACTTCATTGTTAGTTGAATAAGTAATTTTATTAAATTTTTTTTCCTTATGTGTAGTGCCACCTGGTAGTGAATTTGAGAAAAAATTAATTCCAAGATTCCATCGTATCTATAATAATGAGTTATAAGTTAGAATCAACATTAGAAAACAATTAGAATAAAAAAAATTCTACATTTTGGTACAATAATAAAGGTATTCATTTAAAAACTAATTTTATTAAATTTATATTCTTAGGTAATTGTTAAAAAGAAAAAATATTAGAGGCCATAAATAATATCTTTAAGTTATATCCTTATATCTTGAGGCTGCTTCGAATACTTGAATTCTGTTCAGCACACATACTTATTCATTTCTACCAACATTTTAATTCTTAAAATTCTTATATGTTTTGCTGTTCCTTAGAATATTTAAAAGGGTAAAATGAAATTTTATGATTTCATTTTTACTATCCAGTAAACATTTTTATAAATTTGTAATAAATGTGTCTTTAAGATATTTGCAAGAGGAAAATGATTTTTTTTCCCTCATTTTTTTATATGGAGAATGTTTTTATAAATTTGTAATAATTGTGTCTCTTGCAGTATAGTCCAGCTGCCAGGAAGCAGTATTTACGGTTAAGAAACCAGTTACTATCCCAACGTTATGGAGTTTCTCTTGATCAGTCGTAAGTTTAAAAAAAAATTAAGTAGGTAAATAATGCTTAACTTTTTAGCAAAAGAATTATTTATTTGCATTTTATTTTACTGAATGTTCAGAAAAATGTCAATTTTTATTGCATATTCTATACAGAAACAATTTTTGTCATAGTTGAATTTTTTGCTACCAATTGCCTATATTTAATTATTATACACAATAACGTCAACTCCTGCAGATCTTCATGAAATAAAAGTTGTCCTAATGAAGTTTTCCTTCTGTGAATTGTTAAATGTGTTCCTTATGAAGTCAAATCTAGTGTAATATAGCATAAAAGCATTTTGTACCTTGATTTAGATTTTTTTAACCATTAAAAAAACAGCTGATCCCAAATAGCTCATTTTGGTAGCTTGACATTTTTATGAAGTTTGCATATTGAACTAACCCTTCAAGTGACTAATTGTGGCCTAGTGGCAAGGTCTCGGCTTTGGGGCCAGAGGGTTCCAGGTTCGAAACCCGATTCCACTGAAAATCCGCCGTGTATGGGGCCTGTTGCTTGCTAAATCATACGTATTGGCCAAACATCCTCCTATTGGTGTGGCATGGAAGTTTGGAGAGGGGGTGCCAGCTCAGGTGTCGTCCTTGTCATCTGACCGTGGTTCAAAATTACGAGGTCCGTCCCAAAATAGCCCTCGTGTTGCTTCAAAACGGGACGTTAATATAACTAAAACTAGTGACTAATCATTTTGTTCAAGTAACTTCAGCCCTCTAAGTGGTCGAACTGGGTTTTTTTTTATTTTTCATATTCAGTTCCAAAGGAAATAACTTGTGTTTAGATGTATGCTTTTTTTTTAAATTTCCATGTTTAAAATATTCTTCATAAATTTTATGAAATGGACAGGAAAAAAGTTAGGTGCATTCATTTTAAAAGCTAATTTCTTAGACCTTAAATCTAGTATATCGGATTGATTTGGCATTTAGTGTTTTAAGTCTGGAAAAATGAATTTTTGTTGTGAATAAACTCAACTTGAATTATGTTATTGAATTTTGATATGCAATGTGGGCAATTTCCCTTTAAAATCCTCCAGGAAGACAACAACAAGACTTTGGCACAACAACATGCTGTCACTTGATTTCTTAATTGTTTGGGATGGACATGTGTGGAGGGGGTGCAATTCGCCCATTTGCCCCAAATCTTTATGTTCACTTCAACTTCCTTTAGCTTGCTGATTCTTCCTTATCATCCTAGTTGCTTATTTTTTTAACATGATTTTTTAAAAAATTTATCCCATGTGCTGAAATTAAAGTAAACTTCCACTTCAGATGATACCCAAGTGTTCCAAGGTTGCTGTGGCCAACAAAAGCTGTAATGCGTCTCCTTTATCGCAAGTCCTTGACTTGTAGTCTTGGCTACTTACTTTGGGTCAATTAAGTATTAGTCAGGAACAATAATACAAGTAGAATCTCAATAGAAAATAATTCTTATTTTTCAAATCCTTCCATCTTCTCCGCCTTCCCTGATACACACCTAAGAGAATGATTTCACGAGTACTGTTTAAAAGAACAACTTTAGTCAATAAATCACATGTTAAGTAATATTAACTGCTTGTCAGCTCTTGCAATAAGTTTTAACCACAGTAAAGCACCATTTATACATCTTTCAATAACATACAAATGAAAACATGTATAATCCAAATTTGATTATTGCAAATTCATTGAAAAAGAATGGTTTTAATTTGTTATGATAATATTATTATAATACTACATAATACAAAAACATTCATTAAATTTTATAAATAAACATTTATCATAAAAGTGAAAAAAATCATACCTTTAATTGCACATCGTGAGTGCTAATTTGATTTATGTTCATACAGGTAGTCCTTTAATTAAAGAAAGGTTAAAATAATAGGAATCCAGAAATAATAACTGTGAGAAAATTTGCCAATTTTTGAAATGAAGAAAATGACTTTTAAACCAAAGTTTTGCATCCTTTGTGTCATATAAACAAAGTACTTTTCATTATAATGGCTATGAATGAATAGAGCAGGATTATGATTAAATGATGTATAGGGGCTGTCCATAAATGATGTCGCACTTTTTTTCAATATTTTTTACCCTCTCCCCCCCTTGTCACACTTCACCATATCCCCTCCCCCCTTGTCACATGTCATGCTATATTACATAAACATATACTTGCTGTTCAGAAACAAAGCACTACATTATAGATCATATTTCAAGTTTTATTTTTAAACTTTATGTGTTTTAATGACATTTGTGAGCACAATAATAATGATTATATGTGTACTTATTTTTTACGAAATAAGATTAAGGTTTACAACAAAAAACCTAATCAATATACAATTGTAATAAAATATTAATATAAAAGAGCAATTGAAAACAGTAGTATTTTGGAATTTGAAATGGAATTTGATATATTTTGCTATAAATCTTATCTTTACTTTATGAACACAAAATTAAACAGATTGAATTTAAAAAAAATGCCTTAATAAGATTAACCTGTTTGTGCCACTGCCAGTTCTACCACTCACCCAGGTGGGGCAATGTATCTTTTGTTGGACATTTCAAGGGTATGACAGGGGGAGGTTTTCTTCTTAATGGTGAAGAATTTCTGCTGCTACTATATTCTCAGAACCTACCCTGAATGCCTTTTTCGAAAAGAAAGGAATATAAGTGAGAAAAAAAAATCACATGAAAGTTGTTTTAGTCTGAATTAAAAAAATACCCTCAAATTCTGGTAATTTCAAAATTTAATCTGATGATTTTAAATGTTTTTATTTCAAAAACAGTGTGTGATGTCACACTTCTTGTTACCCCCTCCCCCTTGTCACAATTTCATGAACCCCCTCCAAGTGTGACATCATTTATGGACAGCTCCATAAATGTAAACAACATATAAATGAGAAACATATGAATTGTTTTACTGTATATGTATGAAATGATTCCATGTCATTTTTGTAAGAGTTATTCACATAAAATAGTTTTCATATCTGTTTTAAAAGTATCCATGCAAAATGGCTGCCATTTTAAATAAAACTCTGCTTGATAATTATTCAAAAAATTTAAAGTGAGAGTTAAGTGTCCATTTTATGAACTGAAAAACTGTTTTTGGTTTATTTTAGGAGTCTCAGAAGTCGAAGCATGGGAGCTAGAAGCAACAGCAGAGTTACTCTAGAAGTGGGTAGAGTTACGATCTTTCCTTTTATATGTTTAAAAATACTTCTAATACATAGTTGGTAATAATGCATTTATATATATTATACTGTACTTATTGTTACTTATGGTTTACTGTTACTTGTTTTATTGACAACTATTCTGTGAAATTTATTAACCACTTAATTGTTTTTTTTAACAAACAAGATTAAAAAAAAAAGATTTCACCTTTTCCTGTTACAGTTAATTGTGTAGTTTAGCTTCAGAAGCTGTTTTCTTCAACTTAAATGTGTACATCTATGAAATTTAAGTATTTGGAGAAATTTTTATAAAAAGATTTTAAAACATTTTTATTCAAGGAAAGCAATTTAATCATAGCCTCATGGTACCCAAGAAAGCAAACGTTACCAACAAAGATAAAAAAAAAATGTGTTTTAAAAGAATAAGAATTTATTTCGAATTTCAAACTTGCAAACATTTTCATGCTGATTTTGTGTAGTGGTCATTAGAAAGAACACTCCTTCCTAATACGGGCAATTTCATAGCTGCGACTTTTGAGGTGTCTGTGAGCATTCCCATGCACAGTAGATTCAAAGGAATGGATTCTCAGAAGCAGTATCACTTCCTTGTCAGTCACGATACAATGCCTCGCATGTGCTACATATGACAGGAAGATCTTCAGACATATGTAACACAACTAAACAAGTTCAGAAAAAAAAAATAAGTGAAAGTTTGTGACATCATTTCTTGGTAAGATAATAAACTAATTTTAGACAAAAATACAGGCAAAATGTTATCAAACTCTCCTTTCCTATTTATTGTATGGAAAGATATAGTGCAAGTATGGCCTTTCATGCCAAATCAGAGCAAAATAAAATAAAAACAACAGGTTGATTTCAAAGTCAAACTTCTCAATTTTAGATATTTTTTTGTTAAATATTTACATTTTGCCTTTAAAAAAATTAACCCTTTTCACTGTTATGTCGAGTCAGACTTGACATTCTAAATGATGCATCTTTTACACTTTCTTTTTAGATAGCACTTATAAAAACCATATAACAGCAAAAATGCAAAAATTAATTTTTAGGAAGCAAAACAAATTGATAACAGTATTTTTCAGCTTCCTAAAGCGCTAAATCAATCCTTATACTCTCACCTGTATAATGATGCACCTTATAATCTTTCGGTGTGCAAAGGGTTCAGAAAAGATTTAATTTTTTTCCCCTTGTTTTGTTTTAAAAGGAAAAGGTATTGTATGTAGATATTAATTAGATAGCAGTTAAGTTTAAATGTTGAATTTTTCCTAATGATCTTCCATCTCATTAGTAAACTGTTAAATTTTAAAATTCTTACTTATTTTTTACTTCTCCCCCCCCCCCAATGTTTGTATAAAATTTCAAGAAAGTCTTAGTAAAATAAAATTATACTATAACTAATCTTAACTATAGTAAAAATTTCTAAATAATAACATTATTGAATTTATTTTTCACTGTAATTTGTACATAAATTTATAAATCTCCATGGTAATGGAATTCATTATTCCTATTTTTAATAAAGTTAAATAGAAAACAAAAGCTTCATTTTTTTTACAAAAATGTATTTATCTTTTAAAAGATTATTAAAATAGAAAACTTTTCACAGGAAAAGGAAATTGAATGTTTAACACTGTAAGGGGCAGTGGTTTCGTTTGAAACCATCACTTTAAGAGCTTTTTTCTTAAGTAAGTGGTGGTCTCTGAATAAAAATATGTCTTCTAATATCTAATTAAGACAGCAGATGGGAGGATGAATTTAAATTTTTTTCTCTTATGAATTTATGTAGAAATTAACTTTGTTTTTATGAAGGAAAATAAATTGTTTGCAAACCTAAAAGGCTTTTAAATTGTTATTGCAGTTTCTCAGCTTTTTAGTTACTGATCTCTGTTGTTGTTCTTAATTTTGCAGACCAGTGATTCTTTTGAAAACCGCATTGCTTTAGCTGAAAGTAAGAAACTTCCGAGACGCACCAGCATGGCGACCGATGAACTGGTTCCAACCAGACTGGCCGAAGCCAGCCGAGCTATGGCGGGAGATACCTCCATTGCAGAAAACTATGCCTTCACTGGGGTGCATCATATATTTGACCAGCATAAAGATGCCGGTAAGAAAACAATCAAAATCACTAATTGATGATTTACTATTCTAGTTTACTGTATTACAGTCAACGTCGCAAATCCGGAATCGTCAGGACTTCGGCAATTCCGGATTTGGGATAATTCCGGATCTTAGATCATTTCAATATTAAGAAGTGAATTTAACATCATAAAACACAGAATTCAATTTAAATTTTTTAAAAAACTTATTTATTACTTGTTTTCTTTCATTTATAAACATAATTAATATTATTTCTTATTAATTTGAACGTTTTTACAAAACATTTCATTTAAAGTGAGTTGCTTCATTAGTTTCAGTTTTTGATTAAGTAACTTCTCTTTTATTTTATGTATCGCCATTATGTCCGACTCCGAAATAAAGTCCCTTTGCTCAAGTATTTTATTGAAGTGTTCAACACTTCCACTAAACTGTCAATTGGCATTTTATCTTCCGCTTGTGTTTCTTCTTCGCTCTCCTTGTTATCGGATACCGAAGTGTTGGAGTTCATCAACACCGTACTGCGTATTTCGGCATCGGTGAGCTGACACACTGTCGGGGCTTTATCATCGCAACGCAGTACTTCAAAGGCGTCATCTTCGGCAATTTCTTGTCCTCTTGACTTGACGTACTCGTCCTAGTCCATACTCTTCGCATAATTTTGCAACAGCTGTGCCACTTTCCAACTTTTTGATCAGGTTGACTTTGTCCTTGATCGATAGAGTCGCGTGTTTTCTTTTTGTTCCGCTGGCTACAGTAGAACTCAAAGCACGCTTCGGCATACTGATAATGAAAGATATAAACCAGAAGATATTTAATAATATTAATAATAAAAATTAAAAAGCTAAATAAAATGTTGGAATCGTTCATCAAGCAAAATATATCAACTCGGATAAGAGAAGTTCAACATTCGCGAGGGCTAGTTCGGAATTAAAGACAACCTCGTCTATTTGTTCTGGGCAAATCCTGTGCAAGCCAGAAGGGGAGGAAGTTGCGCGCGCATCTTATTTGTTAACATTTCTTATATTCTGGACTAGTTCATTTTGCGTGCTAGAGAGGGGAAGGAGGAAGGTATTGTAACTCCGCAATTTGTTACAATAGCCCATTATTAAAATGAATTTCATCAGTTCATTTACTGGATATTAAGTGATATTTTAATCATAAGGAATTCATTGTTAATCACACTTTATCTTCTTAACTTTGTTACATTTTGAAATTCTGCACACTGCGATTTTTCACCCACCTTTTTTTATGTAGACTTGCGTCTCCCCATAGTGGTTTAATGGTGTGTCGGGAAAGGGAAAAATTTATGATGCTTTTTTGTGGTATTTTTAAATGCTTATAGCTCCACAACCAAATAACACAGAGTTGTTTTTAGTTTCATTTAGCAAAGAAAGGGAAACATTGAAGATTGCAAAAATAATTTTATAATTTGGAATTACGGTTTAGTCACAGTCGAGCTACAAAATTGGTTAAAATCACTAAAAAGTTTGATGTCACAGCGACCTATGCACGCGCACGCAGACTAAGGCAATTCAGTCGACGATCGCACAAAATATTACTCAATAATTGTTGAATTACGTCGAATTTCATGCTGAAGTTAAACGCTTATAGCTCCACAATGAAATAACATAAAGAGTTGGTTTTAGTTTCATTTAACAGAAAATGGTAGACATTGAAGATTGCAAAAATAATTTTAGAATTTGTAATTACGGCTTAGTCACAGTCGAGCTTCAAAGTTGGTGAAAATCATGAAGAATTTTACATATAGTCACACTAGACTAATAGTCACTATAGAGTGAATAGTCACATAGAGCTACTTTAGTCACAGTTGAGTAAGGTAAGTAAGTCTACGCCCCTCAATCCCAGCGGCCATTTCGCTGAGACAGCCTCCCATTGAAATTTTTTTTTTTAGTAAGTCAACATTCTTATTATTTTACATGTGTGGTATTACTGTGCATACTTTCTTGCAATGCTGATTTATATATTATTCTGATTGTTTTGCTTTCGTATTTCAGTGACAGCAGTAAGGTTTGCCAACAATGATAAGAGTCTATTGGCATGCTGCTCATTGGATGGGAAACTGTCTATATGTCAGTTAACACCTCCCCCTGCAAGTGTGCTCTACATTCTGGAGGGCCATAAAGCAGGAATTACAGGTTGGAAAATATTATTGACATTCTTTTTTTATAATAAATCTTTTTCTTATGTTATATATATATATATATATTCATTTAAATACATCAAGTATCAATTTACACAAAACATACATTATATTTGCAATATGCATAAACAATAGAAAATTATGCATAAACATTAAGATAAAATTAAAATAAAATTACCCCATCCATAATTGTACATTCGAAGTATAAAAGAAAGTTTGACTAAAAACTATTAATACTTGAAAAAGTTAACCTTATTTGGGATTCCAACAATCAAATGCCTATCAGCCTGGGGACTGATTTGTCTTGTGTATATCGTGTATATATATATATTGTTTGCTATTGGGGAACTAGAAAATAATGTCTTATTTTTCCGGTAAATAAAATTGCATATTTTTATTTTGAATTAAAGATGTAATCACCTTCATGATCAATAATTTTATTTTCCACTTAGTGGGGGAGGGAAACATTGGGTTTTGATTTTTTTTAAAATGGAAATTTTCATTTTTTGTCATCTCTTCCACACTTCTAAATTTTTTCCACTTAAGAAATGTTGCAATGACTTACATAAATTATAATCAGAGGGTGCAATGTCAATCAAATAAGACGGGTCATCTAATATCTCCCACCTTTTTTTTTTATTTTATCCAAAGTCGTTTTTGCTCTTGCATTGTCATCTTGTAGAATGACCCATTTTCTGTTAACAAGGATTGGATACTTTTTAATTGTTTTTTTTCTTTTTTCGTCACTACCTTTCTGAAACTTGAATAGCATTCATTGTTAGATATGCAACCATTCTAGATTTTGATTTGGCAATTCAAGCAGTGATGTTATAGAATTGAAATTGACCTGTAAAGCTGATTTAAAGAAATCACTTTCACTAGCAAAAAATATCTTGCACAAATATGGTATTAGCAGTCATCTATTAAGCAAATGTTGACATGCAGAAATCTATATATTTAAAGTAATTGGCAAAACCAAAAGACTAGTTCCCCAACCCATTTGAACAATTTTTATTGCATATGAAAGCCTATGACCTCTAGATACGTCATCAATGGTTTCCCTTCCCTTTTTCCATTTTTGAGAGAAATTTCGAAAACCTACTTCACTGTAAATTCTCTATGAGGAAAAACCTTGACAGAGTCCCATTAACCATTGGACTGCTTTTGCAAATTTTTATTTTATATGAAAGTTCATGACCCCCAGATATGTCATCAATGATTGCCTGCCCCCACCACTCTCTATCTTGGAGAGAAATTGAATACACACTACTTCACTGTACATTCTCTATGAGGGAAAACCTTGACAGTCCTCAAGCCCCAACTACTAGACCTATTTCGACAATTTTTATTTCATATGAAAACTCGTGTCTCCTAGATATGCATGGGTGCCACTCTTCAGTCCTGAGGACGGAATTCCGTCTTTTAAAAATTCGGCAGACGGAATTCCGTCTCAGTAAAAAATCGGCGAACAAAATTCCGTTTTCCACCCAAAAAAAATTTTGATGGATTTTCATTTCCTTGCTTTCCGTGACCGTTGTGAAATAAGCCAGTAATGACGTCACATCCCGATGAAGGCTGATCTCCGACGTCTGCAACTAGCATCTCCAGATAACAGAGTCATAATCTTTTTCACATGCACTGGAACTAACGGAAAATCCCCTATTATCGGGGGGTTCTAGTGCACTGCACAGCATTACCAAACGGAGGTGAACGAGAAAATGTAGCTTTGAATCTGGCTTCCGCTTCGAATGTATTTGTTAACGCTTTTCCTTTGCGTTCTGTTAGATTGCAAAAATGCAATTGCATCATTTTTCGGCTTTGTCAGTACTTTTAAATAATTTATATTTTCGCCACCGAAGTTTCTTTCTTGTCTTTTTCAACTTTTAAATTCTCGACAGATTTTATTATAGTTTTATTAAATATCTCAATTTTTCTTTTTATAGTAATCAACTTAATTATTAATCGCTTTAACTTTTTATGAAATTTGTTTTAATGTTTATAAATTGTTAAGCACTTTATTGCACGGAACTATATGTTCGCCATTTTAACGGCGGGAGCTTTTGGGGTGTAAACTGGTCTGTGCGTCACTTGGCTGGGAGAGTTTCTTTTGTGTAGTGCATTACGGTTATTAATGTACCTGCATTTCACATTTGAAATGGCTCTTCTCGCGCTTACATTAGCCTGTGATCTTGAAACTTTAATCAATTCAATATGCTACCTAGACAAATGCATTGCCGAAATTTCATTACTCAACAATAATTTTTTCTTGGTGTTGGGATTTTTTTTCTGTCAGTGTATTTTCTTGGTTTATGGGGTAACATTTATACAGAGTTTTTTCTTTCAATTCTGGTAAAGAAGGCTAGACCGTGTTAATTTTTTTTAAAAAAAAGTTCAGTCTTGCAAATTTTTAAGAGTGGCACCCATGGATATGTCATCACTGGTTGCCTTACCCCCCCCCCACCCCATTTTCAAGAGGTACCCAGCTAAAAAAAATCTGCAGAAAAAATCTGCAGAAAATCTGAAGGTATTTGGAACATGTTTTCTTCAGACTTTCTACAGAAAAAATTTGCAGAATATCTGAAGAAAACTATGTTCCAAATACCTTCAGATTTTCTGCAGAAAAAAAATATGTTCCAAATGCCTGCAGATTTTTCTACAGTCAAGGTTTAATTATTAATTTCAATTATTAATTTAATTTATGAATCAACTTACTTATACGACGGACTTCAAGCTCATCCTGTCTGGGATTCGAACCCGCGATCCTACAAGCAGGCGCGCTATAGGCAGTTGTCCTAACCACAAGGCCACGGGCATACACGAGGTGGGGATAAATTAATCTACTTAAGTTATGGCGTCACCATGGCTATCGTGGCGCCATCTAGTGATGTAAAAATCAACCAAGGTCAGAATACTTTTCGTAGAGATGTGTAACAGATGAGATTAGTAATATTTTTGTTCAATAATTTAGATTCTCAGTTTCAATAAATTCGTTTTCACCTTCTATCTTTCTGCTAAGCCTTCTCTCCATCCAAAGGGCGAAAGCTCCACTTTTCCTTTCTTTTTCGAGGAAAATAGCTAGTCAGAAAGACAGTTGGTAAACTAATTGGAAATTAATTAAATTATGGGGTAAAAGTTTAAAAAGGTAAAACCTCAAATATTTATTTTAAAGATTAATTTAGAATTCATTGTTTCAGTGGCATATTTAAAAAATTTAGTCCTAAGACATTTTTCCATTGGGAAATTTTTTGAAACTCCTGTCTGCTGTAGAATTAAACAATAATGATAATTACATTCTAATTTTGTTTTATATCCATTGGAAAATAGAGCTGCAATATTAGAGAATATGGTGCAAAATAAATATTTAGAGAAATTCAGATATTATGAAATTGCAGTTAAATCTTCAAAAAATCAACAGATATTGGTCGAGTTTAATGATTTTGTGAAAATATGCTAAATAACTGCAAAATGAATTAAAGACAAAATGCAAAGTCTTACAAAATCTACAGGACATTTAAAGAAAGAATAAAAATAAATTTTTAGCAGATTTTATGTTGATTAAATTGAAGAAAAAAATCCAGATTTTTTTTGTTGTCTTACAAAATCTGCAGAATATTTAGAGAAAAATATAATAGGATTTTTTTTGCAGATTTTCTGCAGATTAAATTGAAGAAAAAATAGATATTTTTTCTGTCTTCAAAAAATCTGCAGAATATTTAGAAAAAAATATAATAAGAAAAATTTTTGCAGATTTTATGCAGATTAAATTGAAGAAAAAATGCAGATTTTTTCTGTCTCCAAAAAATCTGCAGAATATTTAGAGAAAAATATAATAAGAAAATTTTCTGCAGATTTTCTGCAAATTAATTTGAAGAAAAAATGAAGATTTTTTTTTCTTCAAAAAATCTGCAGAATATTTAGAGAAAAATATAAGAAGAAAATTTTCTGCAGATTAATTTGAAGAAAAAATGCAGATTTTTTCTGTCTTCAAAAAATCTGCAGAAATCTTTAAGAAATCTTCAAAAAAAGAAATTTTCTGCAGATTTTTTTTACCTGGGTATTCAAAAGTAAAACTTTTACAGAGTCCCCTGCCTCAACAAATGGACCGACTCTGTGAATTTATCTCGCCACTTTGCAAGCATAGCTAGCCAATCAGAATGTTCCACTTTTATTATGCAAATATAAAACAATATTTTTGTTCTGCATGCACTTCCTATAACATGGAGCCTCAAGAATATTCTAAAATGCCTATTGTAGGTAATGGTCAGTGGCGAATTCAGTTCTAGGGAGGGACTGAGGTCATAAAAATTTTGTATTGTCATGACGAATGTCAAACTTCTTGGCTTATGTAAACCAAAACACTTTAACTGTACAGACTTTACTCACCTGACAATAAGAATCATAAAGAACAATACAATACTTTAAAATAAAACAGTATGATACTTTAATAAAAAAATACAATGAAATAAGTAGCCAAAAAATGTTTTCGACCGCTTCAACGTTACAAGTACAAGTGGAATGACTAGAAAAAGGGGGGATGCAGCCCGATAGTCCCCCCCGGATTCGCCACTGGTAATGGGAAATGTTTATTTAGAGTGATTATATTGTATTTATGGATCTCAATAACTTTTATGCAGAAATTCAAGACTAAGTTATGTAAATTATTATATTTCAAATGAGACTTTGTTCATTTTACATCCTATTCCACTAATTTTATGTATTTTTATTATTTAAAATTGAAAAAAAAGTAGTGGGTGCGAGCTGTAGCTCAGTGCATAGCATGGTTGTTGTCTGCTAGTATGACTATACTTTCTCATTCTCCCAGTATTTCGAAAGTGGATAAGTACAGTATTCTAATCCTGGCATTACTTTCATTCCAATGCTTTAGTTAAATATTTTGCTATTTGTGTCAAATTAAAAGTGTGGTAAACATTCATTTTAAATCTAGTCTATATTTTGTCTGTTAGCTGTCAGTGTTGAATTTAGACATGAAGTGAATTGTTTTGAATAAATGTTAATAAGAGTTTATAACCTAATATATTTTGCATATATTATCTTTGAATTTGATAGCAGTAGAATAGTTAATTTCTGCAGTAGATCGTTTAAATAAGTATAAAAAATTTAACTTAAAAATGTATTCTATCCATTACTGGATGCATTGTTTCTTGAACTCATTTAAATGTGATCTTTGGCAGCTTTTGAGTGGTCTCTCTCGCGACCTGATCTGTCCTGCTCTCTGACATGCGGTGAGGCTGTGGGACACAGCCTTGGCCTCCTGCATCTGTGGTGGTTGAAGATCCTTTGGCTGCCTCTGTTCAGTGCTGCGCTTTTCAGCCACTCAATAAATATGGTGGTGGTATCTCTTTGTTAATAAGCAAAATATCTAAGGTAAGAATACATTGTTTGGCTTTTCTTAACCCTTTGGGTACATTTGACGAGTGAGACTTCGTCATCTGCTTACTGGCTGAGTTATGTTGGACTAGTCTGACTGCTCATCTGCTTACTTGGCGAGGTTACAATGGACGAGTCTGACTCATCATCTGAATTTAAGAAGAATTATTGGCGCAAGTGGTCAAGCAAATTATAATATCCGTGATAGATCCTACAAGTAGCTACCCACATCATTTACCAAAAAATTGGGCACATTTTCCGGAGAATATTCTGGCAACAGAATGGAAAGAAAACCCTACAAAAAAGAGTCGGTATGTTATAAACATAAAAATGAAAGAAACCACTTGTAAGCAAACAATCCAGGTACCCTTTGCATTTACCGCATGTTTTAAAAAATACACACGGGTACAAATTATTAGACTTTAAGTTGGTTCTTTGTTCTATATAAAGGATATTTTTTTATTCTATTTATATATTATTTATATTTTGTAACTAAATGTTTTCAAAATATATTTATATCACCAATATAAGTATATCCTAAATAAAATGCTATGCTTTACATATTAATCCATATAGTGACAAATTAAATCCATCCTATGGGCATAAAAAAAATTCAAATAATTCAGTACTCAAAGGGTTAAAAGTATAATTATTTAATATTAGGCGTGGACTACCAGTTGTTTGGCAGAATACGATTTCTGATTAATTGAATCTGCATCATTTTATATTGTGTTTCTCTTAATAATGTAATTTTAAACTTCAGATTGTGGTAGATATTTAACCCATGTTCTATTAGTGACCTTGGAACTCTTCTGTTCATTGTCAAAATAAATGTCTGTAGAGTTAAATAACCGCCTATGTAACCTTGCCTCTAATTCCACATTGCCGACACTATCTTCACATTTATTCCTTTTGTAAAATAATATGCATTTGATTTCAACATTAAAATGATGCAGCACATTATGGCCAACAGCATGTAGGTGGATTAAAAAACATGCTGAAAAGAATAGAAAACATAGCAACCATAACCATTCATCTTAATCGATACATTTCTTAATGTGCAAGAACAATATCTCAAGATTGGTTTGATTTCGAAAAAATTTTGATGAAATAAAATAGAAAGCAAAATGTATTGGATATTATTAGATTACAACAATGAAAGAGAAATATGCAATTAAATATTTGTTTAAACAATGTATTTCATTTGTATTAACAATAAAATTTATAGTTCTTTTTCACAGTAGTGATGAATGATAATTTAAAAATATTTTAAAATTGTTCAAGTCCTGCTATGCAAAAGTGAATAAGTTATATTTTAGCAAAATTTTTTAACTAATATTTGATAACAGAATTTTTGGATAACTGGCTAACTAGATTGATTTTGGATAACTTTGCTAACTAGATTGGATGTTTGAAGAATCTTGCTACTAGAAGAGACAGATGTACATACCATTAAGTTTTGATAAGGAATTTATTTGAAGGTTAGTACTTTTACATTTTTTTTTGTGTGTGCGTGTGTGTGTTATTCTGGTTTTTCCATGGCTGGAGAAATTCTTTTGTTATCAACTATAAATAATTTTATAATACTCCATAACATTCTTGAAGTGAACTGGAAGATATTTTAATAAATTCAGGGCATGGATCTTGAAAGTTCAAATCTTCTTGGAAACCAGTATCGCCAATATGGCAAAATATCGTCAAATTTGACTACGAAAATTAGCTGCCAATATGATGAGAACTCTTCCATTTGGTGATTTCCCCAGAGATTAAAGTATGGCATTAGATTCAGCTACAGAAACTATCTTATTCAAAAGTTTTGCCAACCTGATGTTTTACATTATCAAGCATATCTCAACATGTTTATACAAATTTAAACTAAGTATGTATAACAATATTCTGTCTCCAGATTTCTGAACCACACTGTAATTTTGTTTAGTAAAAATATAAAATGCACAATTGCAACCCTTAAAAATAAACTTGGCATATAAATAACAAGAATAATTTATAAATATAATGCCAGGAATATGTTTATTATTTAAGTCTAAAATTCATTTAAGCAGTGACAAAAATGATTGGAAGAAGAGTAGTTGGGTGCCAAACATATAGAAGTTGAGAACTGTTGCTTCGTGTTACCTCATAGGGAAAAGGTATGCAACAAAAACACACATTTTAGGACAATTCAATGTGAATAAAAGGATTTTATTTCCATTTTGTATATATTTATGATTAAAATTACACCATACAGTTGGCAAATCTATAAAATTTATGTGACAACTTGAGTACCATAGTCATGACTCCATTTCAAAAATCCTGAAAACTAGTATAGTTTAAAAATTTACCATGATTTTGAATAATTCAGAATGTTAATGTTATACACTTTTATATGTGTATATTTTAGCAAAAACTAAATTTTCATCAATTTACTCAAATTTGACTGCAGCACCCCCTGAAATTATTTTTTAAACTTGTATTTTTTGTTTTGAATATTATTTGCTTACTTTTCCACTCTCAGAGTTCAATGACTTACGAAAATCCGAAAAAAAGTAATAAAAAATTCAAAAACAGGCATAAAATGAATCCAAATTTGGAAGCCAATTTTGAAACGGAGAGAGGTGCAGGTCTGAGCTGCAAAATAATCTGCCCCACCCCCGAAATCCGTTCACTGAGCAGAAAATCCTGAGTGAAAAAGCAATTTTTTTTTTTTTTTCTTTAGCTTAGACGGGCTATGGGCTGAAAGTCAACATAGCTGTGGCTGGCACAGAGGCAACTGAATGAAGGAAAGATATTCTTTTTAATATATGTTTCTCTTTTCCTCACTCTCACACAAGTTGCAATCTCATTGGCTGTTTATAAGTTTCGCTTTCGTGTTGCGAGGATAGATTCAAGCAAATAATGCTATTCTAAAACTTTCAAATTTTTAGAGTATTTCAGTAAAAAATGTATTTAATACGTTTTAGCTTATAAATAAATTTTCTGTATATGAGATTTGATATTTATTTTTGAAAGAGTGTTATCGAGTGAACTGGGCAAGGTGGGAAGTGTATATATGGAGCTTCAATTATTATTATTATTTTGTCCGAGGAATTTTTAATTTTTGTTAGTAATACTAATAGAAAATGTCATATGCTGGTTATTTACTTTGTTTGACAAGCAGGAAATTTCACATCTGGATTTGGAATTTAAAAATTTGCCCTACTTGGAGATAAAGTAGTTTTTAAAATTGTATTCTCTTGATAAACATATTTTTGCAGTCGTCGTTTCTGAGCTCACGAGCCGCCACTGATTATATAGGATTACTGTGATTTGCGATTCCTTCAAAGAATTTATCGAAAGTTTCTATATGAACTTTTCATTATTTTCAGTTTTATGATCATTAGGGATTATGTCACCACGGGGTGTTTGTCACTATTCTCATAATTTAGTTCTGCAACCTTTGTACTTTTTTAACTCCTAATCCCCAGAACTGAGTGACATAAGTTAGGATGGGACGGAGAACCTCTTTGTATAGAACCTTGTTGTCTAAGCATCGACCAATAAGTGGGAGGATGTTATAAACTTAAACCAAGAACTTCTCGGTGCAGTATTTTGCGTACTTATTGAAAGTGAGTTTGTTAGCTAGGAGAAGTCCCATGTACTTCTTTGTCCCAGGTGATGTCTTCGTCAAAGAATGTGAGTCTTCATGGGTTTGGTCGAATGGCCTTTTCTGAAAGGGATAGCATAGTTTTTACTGGTATTAATAGCAACACTTCAGAGTGTTCACCATGTTTCGATGCGGTAAAGTTTAGATTGGAGAACACTAGTAACAAAATTAACCATACTCCCTTGCGCCAGAACGGCCTTAACGTCTGCAAATGGACTTTTTATCCCAATCACACTTGGGAGATGTCTGAAGTGAAGGTGTTATGCAGCAAGGGTCTGCGAATGCTTCCTTGAGGCGTGCCAGCCTTTTATGATGGCAATTTCAGAGAAAGCATGCTTTCTCATCCAAGCTCAACTGCCAATCTTCCGCTAAATGAACTTTCCTCTGTCATTCCCTCCAAAATTTCAAGCAGGTCATATCTGTGGGAGATCTGTTCAGTGACTAAGGGTAAACGACGCCCTGTAGGGGAAACTAGGGATACTTGACCCTACGTGATTTTCTCAGCTTGTGAGATAATTGGTAATTTTTGTGTGCCATTTTTATTTGACCTTTGGTCATATGGTCTATTGGAGGGGATTTTCATTCCAATCAGAAAAATCATCGTAATGATTTTGAGGGTCCAAAAGTAAATTTTAAAATTTTCTTTCCTCAGTGGATTAGAAGTTTACTATTTAATAAATCATAAATTAAAATATTTCTGAGTTTTAAGCATACTTTTAGCTTTAATTTGATGTACTATGTTATGCAGAATCTTAATTCTAAGTAGTTTAATTTTTAGATTATTTAGAAAAAGTCAAGTTAGGGATAGTTGCCCTAAAAAGTTACGGATACTTGACCCTATCAAAAGCTATTGCAGCTCCAATGTCGTAGCCGAGCGAAGCACATTTTGTGGTTGGGATCAGTTTTCTGGTTTGTGGAGTTTGTTGGCAAAATGGCAACTCAAATATAGAGAATAATTACTTAAAAATTGTTTGCTAGTAATTATTTAATGACTAAAATTTCTTTTTAATATGCTAATTTCAAATAATGCAAATAATTATTTTAGTAAGACTTATAAAAGGAACTGAAATTTAATCAAACTATTTTTTCCTCGCCTGAAAGGAATTTTTATTTATTATTTGAATAGAAATCTTTTGCTCGAAGTGTTTGCCATTTTTTGGTTTTATTTAACGTTTCGCCATTTCTATTGAGTTTGTCTTTCTTTCTTGATTTGAATTTATTCTTAAAATATATTTTTATTCTTTTGCATTTAATTTTATGTAAATATTAGAAGAACCAAGTAAGTATATTAAGTTTCTCTATTTTTAACTTTGTACAACATTTTTTAGATCCCTTTTTTCTTTTTGATGCTATTCCTGCTTTTTCTAATTTTCCCAAACCGGCATTTCTTGAACGCGCTAACGACGCTGCTAGGTTCCCAGTTCCATTGCTGTAATTTTTATCATTTAATTAAATCAATATTTTGATTCTTTATTAAATTTTAAACTAATTTAATTTAATAACTAGATTTAATTTAATGGCTAGACTAATTTAATTTATTAACAACAACTGCGTTTTATAGATTCCATATTTTTTTATTAGTTTCATTAGTATTTTTCGATAATAAACACCTTTTGTAGTTCAGTAGTATTAACCTAATACCTGCATTTCGCGTACATATAAATTATCAAAAAAATTTAAATACTCTTTGTATGTAGGGTCAAGTATCCCTAGGGTTAGAGATACTTGACCCTAGGCGATTTCATGATTAAATGAGATATCAGTTTAGCATAAGTACATATACCCTTCTTAAAAACAAATCTTTTTATGATGATAAAAATTCAAATTTTCGAGAATTATAAGAAAAAGTAAAAGTAGGGTCAAGTATCCCTATATAGATATTTATTTTTCTTCCCCTTCTGCTCATTCGTGGACTTTTATCTTTAAAACCGTAAAATATACGCAAAAATATCTTTACTGCCCCCTCACCACCCAGGATTGATGCCCGGGACATCTAGACTCCCGTCGCTGCGTCTTTGGGTCTGTTAAAGAAACAATCTGATGGTCGTTGGTGAACGATAACAGCTGAATCCGCCCAGTCATTCGCGAGTGGACGACTTATTCAGGTACTGGCGACTCGGTTTAATCGTTCACTTAAGCTGGACATTCACGAGCGCTCCGTTCCACGCCATTTGGAGCGCCTCGCACCAAAACCTGCCGTCAATGCGAATATCCGATGCTAATTGGACTGTTGTGGTCAAAAAGTTTGGAAATCCAACGTCGTTCGTTTTCCATTTGGCGCATTCGGTCTTAAAAAAATACGATTCCGGAGAAGGGTTGCGATGCTCCCTCACAAAAGCGAAAACTACAAAATTGGGGAGGGGGAGTGAAGCTCTCTCAGGAAATGGAGCAGGGGGCGTTTTGAAAGCTGGATGAGGAGTAGGCACAGTAGCCCCAGGGGATTGTAGTGACTGGTTGTGTGGTTTCCATGGAGCCTCAATGAATGACCCACCTAAATGGATGGGCTCAAAAGTGGAACGGTGTTGTGCGAGGCTCTCCAAATGGTGTGGAACGGTGCGCTCGCGAATGTCCAGCTTTAGATGATCTGTTCGTTCTCGAACGACTCATTCCTAGAATGTAATAAAGTGTTTTGGTAGGGTGCAAGTTTCCAAGCCGAAGTCTCGAAAGTTATCGATTAAATTTTGCCACTTGAATCCGACTCGAAGGATAATTGGAATAATTTTCATTTAAATTGTGAAGAAAAGTAAGCATAGCAACTTTTTGACGTTCTCTTCATAGTTTATCCATAGGAGTTATTATTAGGGATATAAAAACTTAATTTAATTGCTGTGAAGGAGAAACTAGAGTAAGTATGTACAAACACGTGCTGTTTTCAAAGGATTTTAAAGAAGGCAGTGAGTGAAAGATAGCTATTTTCTCTGAAAGTTTTCAAAAATGCCATGACAGTCTTCTGTTTATTTCACTCTTTGTGCATTAATTGTTGCAGGGTGGGAGTAGCAAGACTTCCGGAAGTGTCCTTTCCATCGTATTTGATTCTTCGGGACAACTGCTTTGGGCTGGAGACGATAGGGTGAGTTGGATCCTTTCCTGTTAATTTATGTGCATTTGTATAAATAAAAATATCATAAGTAGTTTTTTCGGTGTAGAAATCCAAACTACCGAATAGATTCGCTTCAAATTTTGCTCAGAAATTGTACAAAGATTAAAGAAGGTTTTGGTGAAGGTTCCGTGACAATTAATTTAATAGTTACTTTTTTATCAATTAAAAAATAAATTCTCATGCATGAGAAAGATTCTTTTATCTTTGGCGTTGCCATACCTGACTAATGAACATATTTTAGATATTTAAATCATTTTGTTTATTTGCTTCTCGAGTTTACCCCAGCAATTGAGTTGGTTATGCTTCGTTGATGATTATTTGATCTCTACGCGAAAATCTACAATGCAAAGCTTCATTTTCAAGGGATAAATATAGGTTGTCTCAAAAGGTCGTTTACAAACTGTAAGGGTAAGTCAGGCTAATGTTACCTTATATTGTCATATCGGTGTTGTTAATATGTTGTAAATATTTTTTTTTTTTGTATTATTCGGAACTTGCTTACTTTTTGAAATCAACTATACGATCTAAGCTAATCATTTAAGGAGAGTCAAGGATTTGGAGGATAAACGTGGTATAAACTGAAGCAAAGATCACTGACGCCTTTCTTTGATTGATGACTCATTTGCTGCTACTGAGGACATGGCAAGGAATTAAGCACCGTTTTGCTTGATGGCCTTAATGCAATTAATGATAACCATATAGGGAATTATTAAATCAGACAAAATTTAATCAGACATGTATATATTATCAGATAAAAAAAAACCCTGTCAATACCTATTCCTCATTTTGTAATAATTTCCACGGATATGTGTGCTCAGTTGTTTTATTTATAAAATCTTAACATTGTTAAGAGACTTTGTAGACAGCCTATATTTTCTTTAACGTTAATATACTAACATTGTTAAATTAGACACGAAAATATTTTTATACCGAACAACGCTGGCTATAACATCTAGTTTAGAATAATAAAGACCTGCAGCAAGAAGAATGATGAAATTAAACTAATGTGGCAACTGGTATAGCTAACTATATAAATGAAATAAAGTATTGCAACTTTTTGAGACTAAGTTAATTTTATTAATGTCTTCCTTTATTTTAAGAGATTAATATCAGATTCCTTTTTCTGTCTGCTTGTCTTTCTCTTTTATTTCAAATGTTGATATCTTTGATTTTCTTTTATAGGGATACATCGTTTCGTATCTGTTTGATTTACATTCTGGCAGACTCACTAAAGGAAAAAAGTAATTTTTCTCTGAATTTTTATGCATAGTATTTATACTGAAGAGTATTTTCAAACAATTTAATTCGTTTGGACTTCCCCGTATACGATGTAGGAGAAAGTGCGGTAAAACCCTTGTACACTTGATTTTTCCCTATCTAGCGGGCAGATACTGAATTACACTCTGCTAGTCTAGAAAAAGGAACAGTCATAGTGGCGTGTTGTAGCTGTTGAATTCACTGCGTCTGTGAAGGTTTGTTTTAAGGCTTCAACTCTCTAATGTTCGTTTGATTTTAAACTGTCCTTACTTAAAAATCATTTCAGTTATAAAAACTATATTTAGTCCACCTTATTATACGCTTACTAAGGATTCATACCCTATCAAATAATAAGGATTTACTCCAATAATTGCGCGGTTCTATTTCGCTTTTTAAAGCCTCTGCACTCGGGGTAAAACCGGGTACTCCCAAGTGGCGTAAAACCGGGACCGTCAGTATTGATGATTCGATTCTTCCGATGAAGACGATAAAAACGCACCAGACGTTGATTCTTTATATTTTAATGTACTTTCTAACTGAAATAAAGAAGTGGGGTTAATCCAATGTAAAAACTGTCTTATCTGTGCCCACGAAAGCTGCAGTGGCGCGAAGGAAGAAGACAACTGCTTTACATGTGAATTTTGTAACTAATATTCTTAAATTGTCGTATAAAATAAAAATGATTGTAACTTTTCCACTGAAAATCGAGTTTTCCTAATTTCCCGTAACGGTAGCATGTGTACTCGGTCAGTGATAAAAAAGTAATGAACTTTTCTGGAAAGATATATTGTACTCCGATAAACAATGAATATTTTAATAAAATTTGACAAGCTCTGTGTCGAATAGTTTATCTCCAACAGGCCTTCGAGCTTTAGCTACCCGGTTTTGCACACTTTCCTCTATATAAAGAAAACAATTTGTATTCCTCGAAAAATTCCACATAGAGATTTTGATGGATATTCAGGTTTCTAAAATCTCAGAGTCCGAAGAAACCTTTTTTGGAATCGCATCTGTCGGTTAGTCTGCCTGCTTTTAAAACACGTACTCTACAGTCAAAAATTCTTCCAGCGAGATTGGGTACTGATTGTTTCAAAATCCCGAGACCAGCACTTCTGGGCGATTTTACTCCGGAAAGGGGTGACAGGCAATGAGTAAAATGAGCGCATTTCTAGAGTTCTTTGTTAAGTTACGCCAAGTAAAATGTAAGCATCTCCCCCTCTATTTTTCACTTCCCCCTATTTTGGTGGAAGTAACTCCACCTGGCGCATGCTCAAAAGTGCGAAGGCTTTCGGAATCCGAGAACATACGATATACGGTCTTCACACCAAGATTTTACACTTTTGTCGTATTTTGGACGAAATCTTTGTACGGGAAGTCTGTCTGCCCGTCCATGTGCATGTGAACACGGTAACTCAAAAACACAAGAAGGTAGATGGGTGAAATTTTGCATATGGTTTTATCACCAGACATGTAGATCTGTTTCAAACGTTGGATCAAATTCATCAATGGGTTGCCTGTCTATTCGTGTGTGTGAGAACGCGATAAGTCAAAGCCGCAAGAGGCTACAAAAATGAATTTCTATATGTGGTCTTTACAGTGAGGCGATGGGCAGTCGCCTCCCTACTTTTTGCGAGAAAAATTAAATTTTTATTTCATTTTAGCTGCCTAGGAATTGTGAAAAAGCAGTAGTTCAGGGAAAGCTAACTAATTTTGTAACTAAATTTATAAATTTTGTTGTTTGCTCCCTATACTCTTGGGTATTTTTAGAAGTCTGTCCCCTCAATTTTTCTACCCAATCACCGCCACTGGGTTTTTACACAAAAATTGTAGACCTGTATCAAATTTAGACCTGGTCAAAGGGACGAGGCCCAAAATTCTTACGATAATAATTTTCTTAATGCTACGAAACTTGACACGAGACGTGTGACATATGTGCAAGTATACGAGAAAGTCGATTGGAGAACAATCCTGATGGTTTAGAATACCTTAAATGTGTTCTGTGTCACATTTTTATATAAAACCTTTTGCATGGGTCGAATTCAAAAGTATGACGTCTATTTTCAATGGAATAAAATAAAGAAAGCGAGATAACACAATGACGGAAACTATTTTTTAAGATTTATTATTTTTTAAGATTTGTGTACTCTTTTATTTTCTCTCTTCTTTTCTAAACTTTTTAAAATTGTTTCTCCATTTTTTCGAATTATACTTTAATCTACTTTCATTTCTTTTGTTGATCTATTTTCAATGTGATCTGTGAGTAAAATGTAAAAAAAAGGTTCTCAAATAAAAAATTTACATTTAATTTTAAATTGTGGTTACTATGTCTGAGATATCAGTAAATTTTATCCGAAGTTAAATTATCCCAATGACAAAGTTAGGGGTAAAAAAGTGGAAAATCAAAAATTTTAATATTAATTCAAGTGAGAAAGTGTATCATTTTAGTAAACTGAAATTCAGTAATTTTTAATTACTATCATATTTTTCTCGAATATTGTTTAATTAGTTTTAGTACCTTTTGTATTTTTAATTAGTTTAAATCTGTCGAGTGTTAAACATTTTTCTGGCGGTGTAGTGTGGAGATTTGGAAAAGGGGAAGGGGGGGGGGGTGTTGGCTCAGGGGTCAGCCTGGTTATTTGACCATTGTTCAAAATTACAAGCCTCATTTAGAAATAACTCTTACTTTTTACTTTATTGCACGAAAAAAAACCCGCCTGTAGCTTTTCTTGTTTTAGTATGTGACGACCAGTTTTGTAACCCAGATTTTTCGCATTGGTATGAAAAAAGCTTTGTTGTTACAATATCAGTTATGAAAAATAAACTTTTAATTGAAGTTTTAGTATGACAGAAAGAAATGCTCATTCGACTGAAATATTTTCAAGTAATCAGAGTTGCTGAATGATCATAGTATAATTTAAAAATTATTTAACCGTATTGTCGTTTCCTGTTATTAGAATTCTCGTGTCTGAGAACAGCGCCATCACTTGCCTGTCCGCCCGCAGCTGGGCCAGTAGAGAAGCCAGGGATCCGTCTCTCCTGGCTAACTGTGCTGCCGATACGGTGCTGCTCTTCAGGTAAGAGAATCTTCCTCTAATTTAAGACTCAGTTCTTTGCATTGTAAAAGTATATCTGCCTTTTTTTTCTTTTGTGATTATTCTTATGTAATTATTGATGTCCTAATTTAGCGAGCATTCCTAGTCGGGATTCTTTACCTCTGAATGCATGAAAACTGAATTGTTTTGAGGATGTCTTCAGCTGAAACTATGAGGTGTTTCCGAATGAAAGGGAGACTTTTGCTATAGCGGCATCGTATCTAATCGCAGTGGTGTAGTGTTCTTGCCGACAGAGCATGTAGTGTCGGCACCCTGGTTCACCACGTCCAGAAAGAAATCGTTGTGGTATGAAGGCCAGAAAAGTGATACTTGGTGTCCTTTTTCGACAAAGAAGAATCTCTACTCTTTGAGTAGTTGGAACGGTGAGAAACAGTTTAATGTTCTTGCCGACAGAGCATGTAGTGTCGGCACCCTGGCTCACCACGGCAAGAAAGAAATCGCTGTGGTATGAAGGCCACAAAAGTGATACTTGGTGTCTTTTTTCGACAAAGAAGAATTTCTACTCTTTGAATAGTTGGAACGGTGAGACATAATTGACGCTCAACGGCAGAGCAACACTTTGTTGAGGCCTAAACAAACTATCGGAAACAAGGGCAGAAAGAAGCTACAGAAAAAGAAAAGAATGACACGTGGCCAAGAAAAGTCTCGATCTGCTAATGAAATTTCGAAGGGAAATGTTCAAACATCCTCCACAGAGCCCCTGTAACTCCCCAAGTGTCTCTCATGTCTCCATTCCCTTAAAAATATCACTAAAAAGTCAACAGTTCGTCTGTGAAAGGAAAGATAGGACATCGAGGAAAACTGGATCAGACAGGAATTTTTACACTAAATCCATGGACAAGAATTTTTACACTAAATCCATGGGCAGGAATGTTTACGCTAAAGTCAACCATTTCCTTCTTAAGTCAGTGGCGTAGCGACGAGGGGGGAATAGGTGCCCTTGGGACAGTATTTAGGAGCGACAGGCAAAAGATAAAACATTAGTGCATTTATGTCACTTTTTAAACCAAATATGATGAGCCGAAAAAATAATACCATGCTGCAGGTACCGTTCACACTCGCTAAGCCACTGATGATGACTTGGGGGGGGGGCTGCTACTTACTAGCACTACGCCACTGTCCTAGAGCTGGAATCTGTGCAACAATGTCAATGGCAATCTTAATATAAATAAAAGTCATTGTGGGTATGTGGCTATGTTCCACTTCTCCTCCTTAACTAATGGACTGTTTTCAACCAAATTTTGCACACTTATTATTCAAGACAAGGGGAAGAGACTTATGAACTTTTCGAAGTCCAAAAGTTAATTAAACAGACAGTTAATTAGAAATTAACCGAAACCGTTTTTCCTCCGTAACTTCCGAGCTAATTCTCCAACAAAAAATATTTTTATACCATCTTAAAGTTCAAAATATTACGTTTTCAATGATACCACTTTTATATCTGTGACATTTTCCCTTCAATTTTTATTAATTTTTTTACAGTATAATAATTGTTAATTACGCGCAGACGATTTTGAAATAACGCAAATTTACAGCTACTTCGTTGCTAGGCAACGGTTAGACTTTGAACTAATTTACCTTTATTTCTGAAATTTTTGCTTATTTTTATAAATATGTTTTATATAAAAAGAGAGTCAACCGTCCACTTTTAAAAGCCTCAAATGTAATTAAAATTTCAATTAATTGGAAATTAAGCAAGATTTTGGCATTTTCCGTTCTATTTTTCGAAAATATGTATTATGTCACAAAAACTATTTTTACACATAATAAAAGTTTAAAAAATTAACTTTTCATGACACAACTTTCATTTCCGTTCAATTCGTTGCCCTCATTTTAATAATTTTTCAAAAATTAAATTGTGTATAAAATTTACAATTTATAACACTTTTTTTTTATTGGTGAAGAACAAGAATACATAAAAACTGTTGCTAGATCACATTAGAGGAATTTTGGATGAAGACGAATTTTTTTAAATTCATATTTGTTCTAACGCTTTTTCTCAATGAAAAATTTACTATGTAATTGTCCCAAAACATCCGTTAAAATCTTTCTTTTACTGCAAGATTTATGAACAAAATTTGTAGTGCCTATGCAATAAATACTAATAACTTATGGAGAAAATTAGCTATCGGCGGTTTTTACAAATCGTCTGGTTCAACTGATATTCTCATTTTAATTTTTAAAAAACATTTCAGGCGATAAAAGAAGTTTGGGTATTGTAATTTCCTGTACAAAAGTTTTTTACATCAAAAATATTAGACATGAAAGTATTTTAATCCTGAGCAACGCCGGGCATAACAGCTACTTATTTTTAAAGTGTCATGTTGCAATTAAAACGCTATAATTAAAATTTTCTTTGGATATAACCGTAGTCTCCATTACATTTGAGCATACCTTGTAGAATGATTTTAATATGGACTAACATGAACCAACAGGTTTTCAATTAATTTTGAAAACAGTTCTCTAAAAATATGAGAATTTTTATATTAATATTTTGTATGCTCTATCGTATTAATATTGTATGCTCTTATTGTATTGTATGCTCTTAATTTGTAAATTTCTTCTTTTTTGAAGCATCATAAGGAAGGATGGAACTTTGGAATTGAAGCGCAAGTTCCCGGTGAAGCATCGCTCCCAGTTGGCGATGATACGAAGCTCCTTCTGCCCTATCATGTCCTTTCGACAGGGTGCCTGCATAGGTGAGTTTGAGCTCTGGAACAAGAGCGGGTTGGAGTACGGGGGCGAATCAAAAATGATTTGAAAATAAATTTATTTTTCAGCACGTTATCGAAATACACTTTTATGCAATGATCAATTCTCTGCAGATTTATAAAAAAAAAACTTCAAAGTCATCTACGCTTTCACTTTGCAACTCTGAAATGACAAATAACGATTAGTCTTTACTCATCCGATTGACGCCTACACCATGATAATATGCGTATTCATGTTTCCACCATTGTTGCACAGTATTTAACAAAATATGGAATACGTGATGCACCATCCACACAGTCCGGATATAACTCCGTGTGACTTATTTTTTTGTTCCCTCGTGTGAAATACGAACTGCGGACCAGAGCTTTGATTCATCAATAGATGTTTAGAAGCAGACAGAGGCACTTATAAAGAAAACGTGAAGAGACGATTCCCAGCAAGTGTTCCAGAACTAGCAGATGTATTGGGCCAAGTGTGACAACTCCTAGGTGACCAATTCGAAACTGACCGTATCGAGTTGATCTCTACCGAATATATCTTATGAGTAATAAATGCATTATCACTCTTTTTTGACTTGCCCTCGTTTATTGTGATTTGTCAATTGTTACATTTTAAAATCATGCAATATTTTTCATGGGCAAATCTTCAAATATTTTTAATCAATTTTCTTAATTTTATAAAAATTGTGTGCCTGTATGAAGAAAGCCGTTCATTGTTACTGCTCATACGCTGTGAAAGTAAATCGGGACTGAGGTAAAGAGCAGCCCTTCAAAAGCTTTTTGACTTGCTAAGAGAGGTATACCATTTCTCCTGCAGATTTAAATGTGCAAAAAAGTGAAATAGCATTAGATTGCAGATGTATTTCAAAAAATTATGTGCAAAATTAAATAAATTAGTTATTAAATTGATACACTGAAAAAAAGTTAGGATGTGTCAGTTCTCTTTTGAGGCAACGTATCAAAAGTGTTGGGCAGTGGCGTACCCATGGGGGTGGTATAGACACCCCAGGCGGCATGGAGACAAATCGTTGTGCATTTATGCCACTTTTTAAAGCCAAAAATGACAATGGAGCGAAAAAATGATATTGTGCCTTAATAGCACTAAATGCTGTACAATATCTTCACGAAATATCGTTCAGCATTCAGATTATCGAACAATGTCGGAAAAATGATACCTTTGTGCTATTGGAGCCTTGCGCCATTTAGACATGCCAAACCACTGATGGAGATTGAGGGAAGGCGGTCTAATAAATCGTAACATGCTCCGTGTGTCACTTGCCCTCGCTACGCCACTGCTGTTGAGTCATTGCTTTGCTGACCAATTACAAACAGTTTCTATTAACCAGTTAACTGCTTCAACGTCTTTGGAAAATGTGTATCTAAACTGCGTCGCACAAATTAAGCAATGACGAGTATACTCGTCAAACACAGAGTATGTGTAATATGGAATTAAGTTGCAATGAAATGACTTTATTTTTTTATTACTCACATTCATTCATTGAACAACTTTACAGTGCAACGAAAGAATTTGAAGTACATAAATATTATAATGTACTATACTTGTTGATCTGGTGACGGTTTGATACAGACTAATTTACTTTCTTTGATCAAGCAAAAATATTGTGTAACTTATTGTATAGGCTAATCCGTAATTGCTTCAGTGATGACCAATAAAAGTCAACAATACATTTACGAAAAAATAATTATTACCATATACGGTTCTTTCATAATTATTATTCATAAACTTTTCATTCGACTTGGCCTCAAAATATTTCAAACATCTTGAAGTTTACGAATATATTTTAGTTTTCACTAAAATTGCAATTTAAACAGCAAATTGTCACGTCTGTTTACTCATGACGAATATATTCGTCATAACGCTAAATTGTGTACTTTCTTCATGACGAGTATACTCGTCATAAACAGCTAACACTGCATTTTTAAGATCAGGTTTTCAAATGCATTTGTTTGCTAACTTTTGCCCCCTCTTGCAGTCACTGGCAGCGAAGACACCTGCGTTTATTTCTTTGATTTGGAGCGAGAAAACAAGCCTTGCGTGAACAAGCTGCAGGGACACTCTGCAACTGTGATAGACGTGTGCTTCAATTATGACGAGAGCCTGCTGGCTTCCAGCGATGCTTCTGGCATGGTCATTATTTGGAAGAGAGAGCAGCGGTGAAGCTGTTTATTTTTATAATTGTTGGATGTGTAAAATTTTAAACAGATTGTTATATGTATTTATCAAGAAATAAAGATATTTTTGATTAATTTCTTTGAGTCTCAGAATTTATTATGCAATTAATGTTAGAATGAGACTTATTTTTAATGTAGGACAACGTTCCTCCCATTGGGGTCTCAGGAAGGAAATCGATCACATGCCAAAAAGCCACAAAACTTGGTATGGGAGATCCTCTATATCTCTGTAACTATGCATCTTAAACATAACCAATGTCTTATTTTAAAGATAAGAGCTAACAACACAAGTTATGAAAAACAAATTGAAAATCGGAATTGTAGTTCAGTGACTACTGAGTCGCAAAGTTGGGCAAAAATACGCATGAATTGATGACACAATCCTCTATATCTCTGTGACTAGATATGTCTTATTTTAGAGTTAAAGGGTAACAACAGAAGTTACAGAAAAAACTTAAGAGAAACAAAAGAGTCATGCGAGTAAAAGCTCCCGACTTTGATGATCAAACCTTTATTTTTTTTTTAGAGGAATTCTCTTTCAAACTTAAAAGTGGCTTACTGGCATAGGTGTGATTTGACAGATGGGCATTAGTTTACTCCTGCAGAATTGTCCTAATCTGGAATCGCTCCGAATCGTTGGATCTAAATTCACTCACTCTGCTGTTAAGTCTTCCGAATTTAAAACGCTTAGCAATTACCGATGCTCATGACTGTGTCGGACGAGTATTCTCCCTTTTGTCCGACTGCAACAAACTGACTGAATTTTTTTTTACCACAAGCTCCTGACTTCGATGATCAAACCTTAATTCATTTTCAGGAAAGGAATTCCCTTTCAAACTTGAAAGTGACCTACTTGCATGGCGTGTGGTTTGAGAGAGCATGGCTTTATAGAGTACTTCTTCAAAATGCTCCTGAACTGGAATTAGTTGAAATTTGTCACCGTAACTTACTTGAAAGTCGTTTTGAGAGTAGTACACGAGACAAATCATACGACACTATATAATGAAGGCCCACTTTCAAACGAGGACCAATTCTTTGAGAGATCGTTTTTTATACTTGGGCCCAGTAGCAGAATACTTTTCAATAGTCTGCAACGGAGGTTGGGTCTCTTAAAAATAGTCTGCAGAATAGTGCGCGACTATAAATATTTTGCTTTCTTTTTTTTGAAATATTTATATTAACCTACAACTATTAAAATACAACAAACATAAATTAAAAACCATATAGCATCTTTATTATTTGTATAATATAATTGTATAAATTAATAAACAAAAGCATATGAAGATTAATCTTTTCTTTGGGCAGATAATTAACAATAATGAAGCATCAAGTTGTTTAAGAAGTAATATTAATCGTACCATACAAATACCTATGCAGAAAATTATATTTGGGTACTTTTCCATTTTAAACACAGCACTTGGTGTTGTTCTATTTTGGTGAAATTTTCAAAACAATACATCACTAGCTCATATAAATGAAATATTCTTCAATATGTTAGATGTTATTTAAAAAATTTTGCCTTCTGTTTATTGTAAAAAAAAAATTAAGTATGCCAAAAAATGTCTTTCTTGTATGTTTTTAATTTAAAATGCAATAAATAATTGATTTTTTTACGAAACAAAAACTTTGAAACTTTTTAGAACATTTATCCTGATATGCATTTTAATGGCTTGTATGCAAACTGATAAATTGTTCTGCAATTATACATATATAAGATTTCATAGTATCATTGTTTATTATTTAAAACAAGGAAGAACAGAGCTGTCTTCCTCTAAAATTCTTGATACAACTTTTGATTTTATGGAATTTTGCATTTGCACATATGTAGATACATTTTGAAAGTGTGTATGATAATGATAGATATCCATATTTCTTAACTAATGCTTAGAGCGTTTAAAATTGGGGCAATCTTTGCTAGATCTCTGTTCCTCGTCTTTATCAATTTCAGAATTTGTTCTTTTTTCGCTCCCGTTTTTAAAAAATGATTGATTTGCAGCCGTAGAGATCGATCGAAACTTCGGAGGTTTATTTTCAGGCTGGCGTAAATAATGCTGCTTTAAGTTTTTTCGTAATCATGTAGCATCGCAATCAAAACAACGAATTTTATCTATGTACGCAGGCATCTGAAAGTAAAAACCATGTGTTATTTCCAGAAACCAAAGGTTCCGTGCCAGAAACGTATCGGAATGAAACACGTAGAAAACATTGGCCATGACCAATACCGATATGAGGCAATTAGCGTACTTCAAGGTCAAATTGCAGTCACTAGGTCAGCTAGGGAAGCCCATTCAGCATAGGGAAAAAAGAGGAGGGGGGGGGCAAAGATTGCACGAGGGCGAGAGGAATGCATATTTTAGCAATGTGAGTTTTATAATAATTGCTAAGTTCTTTAGAAAGAGTGATTAATAATTTTGATATTTTTCATGATGGGATTTATTTTATGAGCACATGATAAACTTTATTGCAAAATAGTCTGCAGACACTGCCCAAAATCTGCGACGTACGACGCAGCGTTTCTGCCACTGGGTACTTGGGTAAATGGAATTGAATATTGTGTGCATTTTCACTGTTTTATATGAATCCATTTAGAAATTTGACCCCGAGTCCATGCAGCAGTGGTTGATAATTTAAAATTTGTACAATAGTTAACAAAAAAAAAAGGTCTTTCAGATTTGGACGAATTGATTTTGGCTTTTCATCACTGTGATCAATTATTATATGTATTTTCAGTATTTCCTGTGAATGCGAAATTTGAAACTGAGGGCTTGCAGTATTAGTTGATATCATAAAATTAACTAATTTTTTACCTTTGCGCAATAAACATTGAAAATTTAATTTTTGTAATTTCCTGTATTCTGTCATGTTATTCATCATAATGAAAAAATACCAATTTTTTAAACTCTTACAAATAAATTAGCAGTGGATTTCTTTGGAAGTAAACAAAAAATAAATAAACACGTTAGAATCATATAGAAGAAGATAAAACTTCACATCTTTTTTGGAAGTATAAAAGAAGTTTAGGGGAGACCACTCCTGCTGTTAATAACTCTCGTGTTCTTTTATTTTTTCTTCTTGTTTCAAGTGCATCATACACACACACAAATTTAAGCTGTGCACTTTGTAGTTTAATAGCAATAGTTAAATGCTTTATATTGTATATGATCAATTGGTTTTGGTTTTTTTTAGATGTATATGATAAGGCTTGTTTTTAAATTGCCATTATGTGGACAACTTGAATATTATTTTTTAGTCTCGAATCAGTTATTGCTTTAAAAATTTGTGGGTTTAGTGCATACAACTTGCTTTAAATGTTTTATAGGAAGAAATCTTTTGTATGTAAATCCTAATAAAGAAGGTAAGATTTCATCTCATTAATTGGGGGTGAAATTATTAACCAATACCTGTGCATTTATTTGCAAACTGTCATGAGAAAAAATAATGAAACTTGTTTTCTAATATTATTGAAGTTAGTAAATCGATTAGAATATAAGAAAAAAAAAATCCAATACACGATAGGTTAAGTTTAATATGTGAAAACTTTAAAAAAAGAATTTTGGTGTAAAGGTAAAAGCAATAAGTAAAAGAAGAAGTACTAAATACTTAAAACATTTATTGTGATAAAACTATCTCACTTTCTCAAACAAGATACTAGATTTACACAAATCTCTGCTGTTTATGATAAGTTGGTGGGAACGAAATATTTAAATTCCAGTGATAGTTGGACAATATAGCTGCTTTCACAAAAAATAATTGCTAACAAATACATAATCAATCATCAAACATTCCAAGCAATAATAATGAAAATGCATATTAAGGAGAAGAGAGAACAGAAATAATCAAAATTGATACATAAATGGTGATAATGTTTCAATAAATGGTAATAACTATTTTAAGTATACCTGGTTTTCCTTTCTGAAAATCTGAACTGAGAATGATAATGATTTGGTGATCTTATAGATATATTTTGGTCATTTAAAACAAATATAACTTTATAATTATATTCCTTGAGTAGCAATGATCGTGTTACATTAGGATACCACGATTTATGAAATCATAACATATGACTTTAGAAATACATATTATAGGAGCCATAATTTATAAGCAACAAGATTTTCCTAAAAAGTTTAGCACCATGTTTAGAGATCACAATCAACAAACACAGGAGAATAAAAAATTTGCTGAACTAGATCAAGCAGAGAAAAAACAAATGCTCAGATTGATTTTAAGAAAACGTTTAAAAATCAAAATTGGTATTCCACTTCAATTGACCTATATTTACCACTGTATTTGTTTTTATATTTATTTTTCAAAATTCCAACAGATATTATTGAATATTTAGAGAGTATCATATTTTAATCTAAAATTGCCAATTGTTAACAGTGCACTTTTTTTCACAGAATAATATTACTAAGTAAAATTTTCATATGAATTTGAACATAAATATTTTATAAAAGAATAAAATTTAATTAATTAATATTATGATTAGTCAATAAGGTCACCAAAATATAATCATTCCGAGAAACATTTTGCTGATTCAAGCCAAAAAAACTTATCTATTAAAACTCATTTGCAATGTACAAATGAATCTACATGATAAATTCACACACACAAGAAACCCCTTTGAATATTAAAACAAAATGATATGTTGTAGGACTGCGTCAAAAATGTCTGCATTACTATATGAACACAGTCAGTTAGATAATGTCAAAACTGTGCATACATACAAATCATATACATAATTGCAATTTTGCATGTAAAAATACAGAATAGTTATGCAATTTTAGGTAGGACAGCATAAACTGACAAAAGATAGCAAAATTAACTAACTGGTAGTTCTATTGATTAACATCCTTTCATTTTACATAATAACATTTTAATAATTTACTTCCATTAGAAATATATAATGATGTGTTTGAGCACTAACAAATAGTTATACCAACTTTACTTGCAGTTCAGTTTTTCCAAATAGCACCACATAACACAGACTTTACGCTTATTTGTCATTTTGAAAAATAATTTAAAAGAAACTGAACAATTTAAGCTAATGTGCATGGCACTGTAAAAAAAAAAAAAATTTAAATTTTTTTTTTTTAAAAAAAAGAAAAAAAAAAAAAAAAAAAAATTCAAGCCAATCCTTAACCCGACTATTGCATTACACCCAGTTTTTGAATCTTGTATAAAGATGGCAAAATATATGGCTTGCAAAGATACATAATTGATAAAAAGAAAAGTGCTCCAGTAAAAAAAAAACTTTAAAATGCATTAGGAGTTTGTGTTTATACCTAGCAGTTCCAACTTATTAAATTCACGATAGTTTAAAGTTAATATCCCTAATTTAAAAATGAATAACCAATTACGTTACAAGGGATACTCCAGTGTTAGTAATAATGAATTTACAGTCAAAACTATTTTCATATTAAGTTTTAGATATCAAAACAGAGATACCCAAAGATGTTTGCATAACAATTAAAATCCTAACAAAAAAATTCTGGATTGCATTATTTACAATAATTTTATAGAATACTACAAAATCATTTTATGATGAATTTCCAGTATTTTAAAATCTACCATATAAATTTGGTAATATTTGTCAACTTTGAAATGAAAATTATTTAGGGTATCTCTGTTTTAATATAAATCAAACTATATAAGATTTGGACGGTTTTGCAAGATCAACTACAACAACATTTGAGCAGGCAATATGACAAGTTCAAAAATTTTAATTTCCTTAGTATAGACAGAAACTGCAAATATTTTTCACTCCTAATATGTAGAATTCTTTAAAGCTAGTGCAAATTCTCCAACTATTATTATATACACAACCGCTTTTATCAGTTCGTCTAAAAACGATAACTACATTTTCCATTTTATGTCAAACGTTGGTGTAGATTTCATAATTGCATATTCACTGATTATGATGATTGAAATCAACATCTCCCTGACATATTACTTTGACTCAACTGTCTCCAAAAGGGCTATTTTTATGGTCTATAATAGTCGTGGTTCTAAAAGCTGCAAGCACATTGGCCATAAACATGCACCACTTTTATAAATTAATAATGACTTGACTGAAGAACATTAAATAAAAAAATGAGAATATCTGTCAAATAATATATGCAAGATAAAAATTATATATATAATACAATAATATTCTCATGTTCCTATATAAAAACAAGCTGCCAATTATAAGATGCTTTAATTATCATAAATTTGCTGCCATAACAAAACAAATATTGCAAAATAAAAATCAATTAATTGATCAAATAAATAATATCTTTCTAAAGCTAAGAAAATGTATAAAGAAATTACTTTTACAAAGTGCAAAAGACAGTGAGTATACAATCATTTCTTGGTATGATACAATAAATATGAAATATCAGTGAAAAATACAGCACTACTATATGACATAACAAAAATCTAATATTTATTTTTTTATAATATAAAGGTAACTGACCCTCCATTTTAGGGTAAAACTAAAGTTACACTAAATATTTATGCAATCAGCAAGAAATCTGACATTTTTCTTATAGGATTTGAAATCAGACTTAATACTATAGTTATCAAGCTGGATAAATACAAGAGCTTACACAGCACTCAAATAAAGAAATAGTGAAGATAGATTTCCATAAAATACATAACGAAAGCATTAATGAAAATTTTCTGATCTTAGAGCTTTAGTTTTTCTTTATCACTTTTGTTTCTGTTTAAACAAAATTCACAATAAATATTTATCACACTATTATATGGCACAAAATTGCAAATAACCTAACAAAATTACACAGTAAAACTAGAATTCAACATTTGAAAATCAATATATTATAATTCGAGATTTGATCTTCAATATTTCAAATGATATAAAATTTAGATATCTAAACTTGCATAATACAGGAGAAATATAAATAATTAACAATAAGAAATTTCCTACCATAATCATGTCACATTTTAATATGTGAATTTACACACATTTAATCTTCAATGTAAAATCTGAAATAAATCAATGGAATTTTGCAATAAAATTTTAAGGCATAAAAAAAAGGACATTTCTCCAAAACCTCAGAATAAATAAATATACACCTCTGAACTCATCACTTAAAGCACCATTGGAATATTCCATGACCAGTAAAAATCAAAAACTGAATTCAAGGCATTTGAATGAAGAATTATTAACTTTTCATTATATTTTCAAGGAACATTTTTGTTACTAATAAAATCTTTGGCATAGAAAAATTGTCAATTTTAGGATTTTAAAGAAAATGGAAATTTGGAGGTAAAAATTAAATTCCCAAGGGGCATAGGACATTTATTGTATAGTGCAAAAATCAAAATAACTTGCCATGAACACGGCTAATTCAACATTCATTTGGCTTACTAATCGAGCCAAAAGAATTACTCAAACTAAAGAAAAAACAAATTGTGATAAAATCGTGATTATCTGAGATTTCACTTTATTATTCTTTAGTCGCTCAAGTTGATAGCGGAAGGACATCTGTAAAGCATATCACTGCAACCCCCTAAACAGACCTGATGTATTCAAAGGTATAAAAAACAGTGGCATAGCAACAAGAGATATAAAAAAGGCATTAAAAACAGAAAGAACTGATTATAGAGTAATTTATAGAGAACAATTTATAGAGTAATACCTCCTAAATACAGAAGGCCAAGGAGCTGATTCCTGATGTCACCAATTGTTGGATTTCTTGCTGTGGGATTCGTTTGCTACGTCGCATATCGGATGTTGTCAAGCAATACATCAATATCCAACCTGGCTAGGCAATTCAAGGCAAGAAAATCCAACTATTGGCAACATCACAAATCAGCGTCGAGGCCTTCTGTATTTAGGACGTGCTGCATGGAGACCCTAGGTGCCATAGAGACAAAATATTAACATGTTTATGCGTATTTTTAAAATCAAATAATACCATACCTTGTTTCCCCATCCACCTTTGTTAAGCAACCGAGAAGTGATAAAATCACAATATGCCCTAGAATGCTAACCAGACTACAGAAAGAGAGGTTTGTCTATTTTGACCTCCAATAAGAGCATCTTCTGCATAGAGTAGTGCAGTAACTAAGAGATAAGGAGCGTATCAACAGACCGGGTGCCAGTCTTGGAGGGCGATGGAGACAAAATAGGAGTATTTACTTCTCATTTTTTAAGCTAAATAATGATGAGGGAGTGAAAAAAATATTATTACAGGCACCACTTACCCTGGCTATACCACTGATATAAAATACAAGATAATTAAAAATGATTACCCCAACTGCAAATGGCTACAACTTCCTTGTAAATAATGACGGGAAGAAAACATTTAAATATAACACAGAAGAAAGCTTAATGTTTTGTTTGCATATATAATAATTGCTCTGTGTGACTATTCCTGATCACACAGACAACATCCAAGTGGTAGTCCATATCATATGAATTATTCTCTAAGTGGATGCTTCATATGATAGAGAAATGGACAGTTTGTTAATTGCTGCAGGAAGAGAGGGTGTCAAGACATACTTTGGCATACCGCATTAAAACAGAAGATTTAGATGACCACATGCAGAACTACACAGTTGGCACATGTTACACATCAAAATTAATCTTTCTATTCGCTCTATATTTAACACATACATCCCATAGGCCAGTAATGACAAAGCAAGGCATTCAAGGTACACACAGAGAACCTCGATCACGGTGGCTACAGAAAATGTGAAAAAAATTTCCCCGACTAAACTTGCAACATTTCCCTGATTTATGGCTAATAATTATATTAGTTTTCTGGCTTTCTTCCTACTCAGAATCACTGTATGTGTACAATATACATTATTGAAAACACTTTTACCAGTTATTTAATATGAAAAAAATATTTTTATGAAATTTAATTCTTAAAAAAATGGAATGAACATCCTAAAAAAAATCTATGAAAACAGTATAATACATTTCTTATATGTAAAAAATACTGGAAATTTCAACAAAATACTTTGCTCCTAAAACTGCATAAGAATTCTAAGAAACATTAAAACTACTCTTTGCAACACAAGTTAAATTATGTTAACGGTAAAGGTTATTATGATCTTTTCTCAAAACTTTAAAACAGTTCAATAACTAATTAGTGCTCTTTGCATGAGTACCAGAATAAGATGTTGCAGCATCAATATGAAAATAGTATAATTATACGTACCTAGTAATATATAGTTTAGCAAAGATTCAAACAAGAGAAACTGCGAAAATATTACTTCAAATCTTTATTCTTTACTAAATCAATTTATTCTTTAATCAATCAAATTAAAATAAGAAATTAATTGCTCTAATCAAAAACTTATGCTTTTATAAATGAATATAAGTTTTTTTTTTTAAAAATTCCATTTATTATTACAAATAATGCTAGACATAAGATACTAATTTATAGATAATAACTCAAGTAACTATTAATTTTCCCTGATGCTTAGATATTTTTACGAATTTCCCTGACTTTTCCCAGATCAGTAAAATTCCCTGACTTTCCCCTGATATCCCTGATTTCCAGGTTCTGTCGCCACCCTGTCAATGGCTAAGAACTTCACAGTGTCTGGCTTGAAATGGAAGGCTACTTGGATAATGTCTTCGTGACCACGGATAGTCACACAGAGCAATTATTAGGCAGACAAACAAAATGCTAAGCTTCTTTCGATATTGTGTCTTAATTTTTCTTCCTACTAATGTTATGAAGGAAGTTAGAGGCATTAGTAATCGAGGAATCACTTTCAATTATCCTGTAGTTGAACAGAATTTAGATTTAAACAAAAGTATTCCATACATATTTAAAACCAAAGTTGTTTAATTTCACGAGCTCTTTCTAAAAAAGGTAAATGCCCCATAACATCATACAATAATGATGAAACCAGTTGTAATTTTCTATGTGCTATCAACTTGAGAACAACTCTTGATCTAAAACATGACCAAAGGTTTGAAAGGTCTCTTCAACAAAAAAGGTTGGATCCCCACTCTTTTTGTAAACAACAGGAAAAAGGAAGTGTACGTACGATAATTATGCTAATCACCACGTTTATTTTTATTAGCATTTTTAATCAACTGCATAGCTTTAGGAATCCTCCATTTCGCTGACACGTTAGGTAATCGGGACATTTTTCTTTTTCAATACTTCAAACATATACTTCATATTTGGCAAAAAATAAAGGGTGAAGGCAAAAATGTGCACAAAAAGAAGCAAAATAATACATACAAAACATCTGATGACTCGGGATATTTACAAACTTTAATTATAATGAGAAATGATTAAGAAAACAGAAGAATTTTGCTCGGTATGTACAACGAGGCACTAGGAAATTTTTACACGAGAAAAAGCACATAAAAATAAAATTCCCTGCAGATTGTCAACAGCAGTTCAGTTTCAACAGGAATAACAATTAAGGCATCTCCTAACAAATACAATACATGTATATATGACACACTTGACTTCATAAATAGAATGACTGAATAAAACAAATCTCAAGTGACTAGTAGGATTCACTCTTCTAAATTATATTTTACAAAATTTGAGAATTCTCACTGTGTTCTCTAAAGAATAGTTTCTTGAAAGAGGAATCATCATTATTATTTAAAATCATTTTATCTTAGTGTGTGAGGTCATGTTTCTAAAGAAATTTTAGAGACAAAAACAATCCTCAAAGGCTTATTAAAAATAGCACGCCAATGGAAATATAGGACTTACACCAACCAGAAAGCATCTTTGTAAGGGATAAGCAATGAAACTCAACAATTTCTTTTTCTTAAAACAGGACTTTTTAAATTATCGTTCCTTGATAGATTTTGCAAGGAAAACACTAAATGAAACTGAAGTGAATGAGACTGTCCAAAATTCATTTATATCTTGGAAAATATCATTACAAAACAACATAAAATGAAATGCGTGTCATTAATACTTTTTCAAAAGCAGCACAGAAGTTGTATTCTGTTCATTTGTCTAGTTTGCAAAACAGATCTCGAAATTACTCCAAAACAAGACTCGACACTTCTGGCTTCCGTAAAACATTTTCTTTGGAAAATAGAACCACTGCATTCATTCATAACTGACTGAATGCAATTTTTCCAAGAATGAGCGGAAGTATTACTCACGATAAAACACTTTTCAAGGGGAAAAAAAAGAAACAACAAGGTAGAAATGGTTTGGTTTGTGTTTAATGGCGCAAGTGCCATCTTTGGCTATGCTGTGCCACAAAGTAGAAATGAACTGAATCAAACTTACAGCATAAAAAATATGCAAATATTGTTATGATTATTTGACAGACCTTTAAAATCACATAAAATGTTATCTACTGACATCCATAAAAATTAATATGGAAAGAAAAGTGGGTAAGTAATTGCTTATCATTAGTGCAGATGACTATTTTAAACACAAACAACTCAAAAGTAAAATATCGTGCAAATTTCATGGGTGGAAATCAACAGAAAATAAATGAATGAATAATCTAGAAAAAAAAAAAGAAAGCAAACAGACATTAAAAATACACAAGTTCCTAAAAAAACTATTCAGAACATTAAATCATCAATCTTGTCAAAAACACATGTTAATGCTTAGGATTTGAAAAAATAAATTTTTTAAAAACAGTTTATGTAAATTTTGTATACATTATGAAGCGGACAACTAAAAATATTGCTAATTAAAAATTCCAACTCTGAAAAAATAGAAATTGCAATTTAATGAGAAATAATCAAGTATAACAAATAACATTAAGCATTCATTACATTACAAGCAGGCAAAAAATTATCAGGAATATAATCTTAATAAAATTAAAGGCATGTTAAAATACAAATGCAAAGCAAATACAATAAGAGAACATTTTAAAAAATACATAATTTATTGCACTTAGATTGAAGGAAAACTAATTTAACCCAATTTCTAAAATTAGAATTATTTTTTAACTAGATTCCGAGAAATTTCAAATTATAACCAGAGGCACTATTATTGGTCAATATAAAATAACTCTGCTTATATATATTTTAAATATGAATGTATAATCTGAGAAAGAAGAATTTTCTTTTCATATCTTAATTGAAAATGCTTAATTTGACATGCTAAAATTTTTGGATGAAAAATAGCAGTCATTTAAATATAATGATGGCAGATATAAGCTATTTTATCTCTATAGACAAAAAATTTTCTAATTAGTGAAATGCATTTTTTAATTTTGAGATTTTCCTTAAAAAACTATGTATTTTATTAAAATGACTTAAAAGTGTTCAGAATTTAAAATATTAGTTTCACTAATTTTAGTTGCAGGGATAGAATGATGTGTTGAATGGAAAGTAGGATATGGGAAGGAGGGAAATTACCACAGAAGTCTGTTTTATACACAGAAATGAAGCTGAGTTATAATGTTAAATATTTCAGAGAAATTTTTTTGATTTACTTTCTTTTTGACACAAATATTTTATAAGTTGAGCCATACCGACAAAACAAAACCTCTCAACAAATAAACACAAATTAACAAAACATATTAAACATGAGACTAAAATATATACAAAATGACAAGTTTTGAGATCGAATGACGAAAATTAATTAACAAACGCTGAACATCAGAATTGGAACATTGCTTTTTTTTTTTCAAAATGAACTGCTGAAGTGATAAAACACTGCAAGACGACAGCAACAAAATCTTTCTTCAACAATTCAGGAAAATATTTGACAGGGAAGCAAAAAAAAAAATATCTTACAAGAAATCTCCACAGTTATGGTTATGATCGAAAAATTATTCAAAACATATAAATAATACTTTCTACCTAGAGATGTGTTGCATCTTTTGAAGAATAATACAGTGGACTAGTTTCAGATTTTGAAGTAGAGTCGTCCTCTTCTGACGACTTTTCGATCATCGGTGGAGCATCCGGAGATTCCCACCACTGATAATTCCCATTATCTAAAGGTAATCTTCTGTTGTTGCTCATCTCAGTAGGATAGTCATCTATGAAATCTTCAAAGAAATCTCCACTGTCAAACTCAAAATTGAAAGCTTCGATATAACCTCCAGAATTGTGTGATGCCCCGTGAGATCCAAACACATCTTCGAAGGGTCTGACCGAGAACTGTGATGTGACAGAGAAGTCTTCCCCTTCCGTGATTGATGGTCCATGGAAAAACTCTAACTGATCGCGAAGATATTCCTCGAGTTCGTCTTCGACCTCGCTTTCACTGGCAGGAGTGACAATTATTTGTGGTAAAGGCTCGAGCAGTTCTTTTTTTAGTTCAGTTTTCTTACCTGTTGCTTCCAGAGTTTTTGTCAAATCTGCGCAGTTCAAGGCACTTTCGTTGCCCAAATCTGAGTTGGATGCAAGTAAATTTGTCTCATTCTTATGCAAGTTTTCTTTCTCGGAAAGATTTTTGTCATCACTGGGATGATTCTCATTTAGCGAGTCAGATTTTACAGCTTTGGCATGTTCACTATCTGTGACATTAATTTCATTTTCCGGGTCTGACAAGAAACCATTGCTGCTTATGTCCTCAATGTGGTTAGAAGAAATGTCTATACCAGATTCATCCGTCACTTTAGACGCAGAGAGATCATGGCTATTGTCTGTACAATTCTTATCCTGATTTATTTCCAAATTTTCAGTAACTTTTTCCTCACTGCTGCATGGCATATGAGAATTTTCCATTTCTAGCTCAGAACTAGTAACATTACCAGCTTTCTCAGTGACATCCTTTTCTTGAAAGGGGGAATCATTGGAGATAATTTCAGTACACTCTTTTGTTTTCGGAAGGGAACTTTCAACATCTTCGTGATTTCTGATAGGTATAGAATCGCCTGCTTTGTCACTTAGACTTCTTTCTGATCCATCACCAGTGTGATTTTCGGTTGTGTTCTCCACCAGTGAAATACAGCCATTACTCGAATTGTTACACTTCTGCGCAGTACCACTCACAGTTTCCATTTGGGTTTTTTCAGAGATACTCACATTCTCATCTAGCTGATCTAAAAATTCACAGTCTGCTACACCAGAGGATTCAGTTCTTTCACTTGTGTGAGAGTCAAGAGACTTTGCCTGTGTTTGACAGGAAACTGCAGGATCCGAGTTGTTTGTAGGTCTGCTCAACATATTAGAATCGGCATCAAAATTATTTTCCATTTCCAAATTTCCACCAATGGCGGATCCAGTTTCTTTTATTTCATCATCAGCAAATTTCTCTAAATTTGAGTCTAAAGTACCTTTCATGTCACTAGAATCTAAGGCCATATCATAGTAGGTATCACTTGACTGAGATATTTGGTTAAATGACAGTTCGTTATAGGAATCATTTTGTAATGAATCTAAATTGAATTCTTTATTACAATTCAGTTTATTTTTAGCTGAATTTGGCCGTACATTTCCTTCTATAAATTTCAGTGGTGCAATTTCAGACAAATTGCGCTGCTCTTTATCCCCATCACATGTATTTTTATATGGCACAAAATCGTCAGAAAAATCAACTAACCTCACACCAGCAGTTGATGTATCAACTAGAAACTCCGACTTTTTAGAATCAGATGCATCAAGAATTGGAAAAGTACGAAACAATGTGTCCGTTTCCTGCGGAAGAGAATCAAAAGATAAGTTTTGCCTGTCAGTAGTCGACTCAAAATCTAAGAAATTAGAAGGATATGTACTTGACAGTTTATTCTCAAGAACTGGAAATCCATCATTTTCCACCATGTATTTATAAATAGGACCTGCACCAGTAAACTCGGCTGGAGGACTATAACTCATTTCTGCTTCAAAATTAATTAACAAATCACTAAGATCCATTTCAGTTTTTTCCTTTTCAGAAAAATTATTAACAGTCTTTACTTCAAAATCACTCTCGTTATTTCCTAAGGATTCATTGCTTTTAGTGTCTACACTATTCAAATGAGAATCTATGTCATTCAATTCATCGGTCAGTTCAATATCTTCCTTCACATCCAGTGAAATCAAGTTCCCGTCAGTTTGCTCCTCAGTGGATAGAGTGTGTTTTAACTCTCCTTGGTGAATCAGCTCAGAATCGGAAACCTCTCTTCGGGCTGTACTGTTTTCGGGTAGAAATTCGTCGATCAGCACATCCTGCTCTGACACGGGATCGCCGTTTCCCTCTGAAGAGTGGACGGATGTGGGGAATCTATCGAGGGCAGAGTTGATGTAGCTGAATTCGTGCGACTGCTGGTCCAGTTCATCCTGCATCCACTTGAGGCGGCTCTCTTCTAAAGCAAGATTATTCAGCTGGTTTTTGATAAGCTCACTAATTTGGTCTCCAGAGAGAGAGGGATGCTTGCCTTCTGAAAAACAGGAGGATACATATCAATCTGAAATGCCTGAGCACTTTCATACTTGTTTTTAAACAATTTTTACATCCAGTCCACAGAAATTGCAACCATTTCACTTTTAATGTAAAAATTTTATAACCATGATTATTTCAATTTTATAAAATAAAAAAAAAATTTAAAGCATTATTCAGGGGCAAATATCTATCAGATAATTCAATAAAGCAGTTTCTAATAAAAATTATAAAAACATTTTTGCACTACTGTTGTTTTGCCATTGTCTAAATATAAAACATATTGATATTTCAAGGAAAAACCTGTTCCATTAGATTGCATCTTTTTTTTTTTTTAACGCGGATAAAACCAAATTTGAAATTATAACAAAACATTTACCAAATAAATTTGAGCATATATATATTAAAGTCATACCAAAAACATAAATGTGATAAATTTTAAATAGCATATATACCAAGCTGCAAGGGGAACAAAAATTTAAAATTTCTATGATTTTATTTTTCAAAGGCCATGTTGGGCTTAAAAATTAATAAATGCAGATGCTTTTATTATCATTTAAATATTTACAACTATTTATTTTATTAAGAAATAATCAGAAATGCATTGTTTGGAAATTCAAACCAAAATTCAAGAAATTTCATTGAAAAGTGCAGTTCACAAAATCTTGTTGAAAACTGAAAGAAAACTTTAAGTGAAATTTACATCTTCAAATATTTATCATTTGAGACATCAAAATCTATACACAATATTTTATCAGTTAATTATTTAAATGGAGCCTAAGACAAAAAATAAAGTATTTTTAAAGGGTTCAAAGCTTCAGCAGAAAAGCAGCATGGCTTTTCAAAATACTGATGAAAGTAATTTCAGCATTAATTAATGTGTTTTCATTTGCAATTTGTGTTGAAGGTGATAAAAATTTTAAAGATGACATAGGAATTAAAAAAAAAAATTAATTCAAGTGAATTTCAATTGCATTTCTTAAATTAAAAGATTCAACAAGGACAAACATTGACGGAGAAACCAATTAAAGGAAAATGAAACAATTACTTATATTGAATGTTTTTCAATTTGAGTAAAGTAATTCACATTTAAAAAACTAAATTTAGCAATATACATACAGATCAGAAATTAAAATATTTTGTAAAACTGCAATGTATGCATACTTGAATAATAAATTTTTAGCCGTCAGTTGGCTAACTGAATTGTAGAATAAAGCGGGCAGAAATATGTGTATACCATGGCAGATACAAACCAAATGAGTGGAATTTCATTTAATCACTCATCTAGAAACTTCCTGCAAATTTCACATTCATGCTATTTCTCCAGAAAGAAAAAAATAAAACTTCTGTTTATGATTTACTGCTGGACTGTAGTAAAATGTAAATTACAGTTTTGAAAGTTAAGGCTTAGGAATCATTTCACTGAAAAATCTAAAAGAACCAGCGGAAGTGCCTAAACATTCTTATATAATCCTAACACATGCAGAGAAAAAAATAAGCTAAAAGGCAGTAAAACAAACAAGTCCAATGTAGTGGAGAAAAAAAATTCTGATCCTGAAGGTCGTCCAACTCGGAAGTGGAATTAGAAGCCGGTGTGGTTACTAATAGGGCTAGGTGCAAGATAAAGAATGAAATTTGAACGCTTTTTTTTTAACCGATTGACACAAAAATTGGACACAAATCTACCATTAAGGTAAGAAGGCCATATACCAAAATTTCATTTATCAAAGTAATCTTTTAAAGAAGTTATTGCGTTCAAAAGTATGCGATTATACAGACAGTCAACCCTTTGACAGATTTGGTCCAAAATTTGATACGGACCTACATTCCTGATGATAAAAATGTGTAATTTAAGTTTGCGAGTTATCACATTCACATTAACATGGCCATACAGACTTCCCGTGGACGGATTTGTCCAAAATTTGATAGAAACCTACAAATTATGTGTAAAGACCACATACCAAATTTCATCCCTGTAGCTTTAATAGTTTTGAGTTATCGTGTTCACAGACACACAAAACTGCAAAATTCTGTTTTTCAGACTCAGGGAGGTCTACAACGTGGAAATTCGTCAAAATCAGGAGTTCGAATTTTTTGACGATTACAATACGTTCTCTTTTTATACTTCTTATATGAGAAAGTAAAAAAGATTCCTACACAACAATTTCTTAGCCATATAATTAATAAATTATAGCTTGTAACATTCTATATTGTATTACTACTATGGAACTATAATATTCAAATTTAATTGCTAAAAAATTTACATATTTTTGACTAATTATGTGGTACTACAAATACACATAGAAATAAACTTAATACTATATAAACATAAATCAAAGTTGATTGATATGGAATGAATTATTACCTTCAGGGGAATTAGAAGGGGCAATTGATTTTGAAGGCATAGCCAGTGGTTCAGATAGATCCATATCATCATCAGAGAATCCAGATGTGAACGAGTACATGGGACGGTTCATAGGCCCTAAAGAAGCACCGATACCATAGGTGGGTCGCCGAACGTAGGGTTCAGATTCCAATTCTTCAATTTCCAAGACTTCTTCAATTTCAGGTTCCTCATTTTCAGGAGCATGCAGTTCCCAGTCTAAAGGAAGACATTAACACACACACGTATGAGTTATAAGGAAGAAAGAAACCACAAAGAGGGGAAGGGGAAATAAAAAACAGAAAACAAAACAAAAAAAGACCAATAAGCAGAGTTAAACAACAATTATAATTTGCTACCGCAATTCACCATAAACTTAATATACCAAAAAAAGAAAATGCACAACAGATGACAGCTGGATTTTCATCGATTTCTAGTCTTACCATCTAATACATATAACAGTTCTGAACTAATTTTGTTTTTCACGTCAAACAGCATTGGCCCACAAAACACATTTAGTTATTTGCAAATCATAGCAGCCAACGGCTTTATAAAACTTTCCTCTTCCAAAAGAGCTTTATTCTGCTTCTACGAGGCATGATCACATTACTATGTATATACATCACTGCATTTTTCAGTTTTGCCATGATTATGTTCATCTTTCATATTCAAAAAATATATATCCTTTGACTGTCTAATGTCTCTACCGTCTCGATGCTTATGTGAGGAAATTATATTCTCTGTTAAACATTTGTCAGCCATCAGTGTAGAAAAGACAAAAGCCTGTTGCTTTCTTTAAAGTGTTTTTTGAAAGGGATACAAATTAATTATATTTGACATTTGCAATAAAAACAAGGCACTAAGATTTAAATAATTTAGAAAAATACTGAGCAACAAGATGAAAAACTAAAAAAATGCAAGTTAATGAAAATCACACAACCACATAACTACTGTTCATTCATAATTATAATGAAAGAAGAATCTGCACCTGCAAAAATATGGTACGCAATACCCCTAGAAGTTATTTCATTTTGAACATGGTCATCTTCACTGCTGTCGGAAGCAGGTGGATATTCAAAGACAACCTGAGGATCCTCCTCGTGGAAGGAAACGCTTTTTCTCAAAGAGTTGAACTGGAAGTACAAAGAAAATGAAAATATTATAGACATGGTCCATACACTCAAGAACAAAAAAATTTCAAGGACTTTTCAGGGAATGTTAAAACATACAAATAATGCACCATACCACAAGTTACAATGATGGTTCTAGAATAAGCTTCAATCAATACATAAGAAACATCACATTTCCTGGCTATTTAAAAGAATTCTTAAGAAGAACTGTAAAGCATAATTTGAATTCAACAAACACTTTATTGTTAGAGAATTTTTAAATTAAGTTACATATTTCTCAATACAGTTGAACCTCATTAATGCGAACATGATTAACGCAAATTACTGACATCATGAACTATTAAAAGTCAAAACATGAAAAAGTTTAGTAAAAAAAAAAAATTAAGGTCATTTAGCCAATTTTCTTTTCTAAATCTTCTATTGCATTAGTGATTTTCAAGTAATTTCTCTTCTTTTGCTTTAGCAGATCTTCTTAAACTATTAGATTTGCAAATTGAAGTCGCAACATTATTCTGCAGTTTTTTCTGCAAATTCATCTGTAGACTTCATCAAACATCTTTTTTTTTTTGTTTTTCAGTTCTTGTATTTCCATCAGAAGTTAGGTTTTTTTCTCTTCTTGTTCTGGGATGACAGCAGTTTCTGATCCTCTAAGTATTTCATATAATTTTGCCTAACATTAGACACATAGGTGCGCATTATGTTTGTTATTTTAATATTATGCATACTGTCACCTGTTGAATTGATGTAATCACATACGAGTCTCTGGGAAACATACAAAAGCTCCTTCATATTCTCAACTTCTACTTTCTTCTTGATACTAAATTTCTTTTCAATAGTTACTTGCCCATGGCTGAGTAGTGTTGCAAAAGTCTATCTGTGGGTGTATGGTGTAAACAGTCCAACACGCAGGATAATGGAGAATGAAGGTTTATTTACAAATATGCAGGAAAACACGTAGCACAGGTACAGGAAACAATAGTTCTTGCACAGATTACCAATGTAAACAGACAATTCAATACAGGTAATAACAGTTCAGCACTTTGTTATATAAACACAAACAGTCAGTAAATAACTAGTAATGACAATAACTGCACTTTCAATAGCGCTCAGCTCACCAGCTTCCTAGCTCGCACTGCGGAAGAAAACTCTTAAGTCGTTCCCAATGGATCAACACCCTCCCTCTGATAAAGGCGTGGTCTTTATATACTCTCTCCGACAGGTCGTGACGTCACATGGAGTTTTCTTGTATATTCTGGTTTATCTTCTCTCCTAATGAAAATATCAAGAAGATTCTAGAACCTTTGAGATCCCATATTTCACCGCCAAAGTCTAAGGTTGGGGAACCAGACGTGGCTACTGCTAGCCATCCCATACTTATCCCTGTAAAACTCTCTTCCCAACCATAGCTCACATTGCTGGGAAGCGACTTTCCATGCTTGTAACAGTAGTAACAACATTTCAACCACTTGAAACAAATTTCTATATTTACTGGTGTTCATTGTCTCATAGAAAAATTCATCAACTCTCAAGTTTTCTGGAGAAAATTCAGAAAAATCTGAATGTTTCAAAGCCACATTATCTAAATAGTCATAGAATTCCATTAAAATCTCATCACATACATTTTCATCAACATGTTTTATTTCAACAATTGAATTTAAGATATGGTTCATTTTATTTAAACATTTCTTTTAATCGGTCATATTCCTAGGATCTAAACAGGCTAAATTCCTTACAATACTGTACCGCAGTGGAGATTTTTCAAGCAGTTTTATTGCTACCTTTATCAGGAACTTTTTGCAATCAATTCTTAAATCAAAAATTTGACGGCCAGTAATTTTTTTAAAAACATGCAAGGTCTGGACTTCTTTTTCTGCAGAAAACCCCAGATCAATATTTTCAATTGGTTTGTGAATTTTTGGATTATTAATATCCAAACATAAAAGCTTTTGCAAAGTAGTTGCAGTGTTTAAATTCTTGGATGATACAAAAGGCTGCAGTCGAAGGTTTACAATTTTTCTTCAAATCTTCTGGCAGAAAGAACACCATTGGTTTGTCAGTCTGATATTTTGTTAAAAAAGGCAACAAAACTTTTGCTATGGAGTGGAAAACTTTCAATTTCACAGAAAGCAGATTGTCACTCATGTGACTTTTAACACAGGCATATGACTTTCAATTTGGTTGGTTATGCTCTCCCTTATCAACAAAAACAATGCACTTTTTAACCCCTTTGGGACGGATGCCCGCTGAAGGAAGCATGACCACAGGACGAGAGCTGGCAAGCGCAGTCTGTGCCCACTGGCCAAAGCATTTTCTCCCCCTAAGCCACATTAAATTTCGTCAAAAGTAAGTGTTACATAATAATGCATAAAAAGTGTCCTTTACATAGAAATGAAACCATTTTTAAATATGCGGTAAACGATATCATTCTAAATCATAAAAAAATAGTGTATTTCCCTATAATTGAAAGTACCTAAATAAACACTAGATTATTGATGAAAAATTCGAAAATATAGGAAAAAATAAATATTTACATTCAGTATTATAAAATAATTCAAGAAAATTGTAATAATTAACTCTTCAAAACCTTCTGAAAAATCTATTTTAGGACTCCACTGACATGACGGAATTGGAATCAATATATTAGTACTGTCCTCTTCTAATTCCGAATTTGAAGATTCATAACTATCTAAAGAACTCTAATAATTTATTGCTTTATCACTATCATCGGAAAAATCCATAGAAGGGTCATTTAAAAATTTGCATATTCCCTCCTCGGAAAGATAACGTGTTCTTTTACCCATAACTGAAGAAATAAAACTGAGAGACATAAAACCCTTGACAGAATATCTTCCATAAAGTCCCAACCCAAGCGCAACGAGAAATTATAATCAAGCAATCCAAAATGAGTTAAAGAGCTCTTTAACATGTGCTTCTATTTACACTCGCCAGCACGTGTTTCTGTTTATACTCTCAAAAATCAAATAATTCTAATAGAATGATTCACAGACACGTGGCCAACTACAATCTGACCTCGGAGAGAGAAATACTAATGTACGGGACCAATCTTTTGAAAGAAACATGGAATAGTAATGCCATCTGATAGAAAACACTTTGTTCCAAAAGCCAAACGCATATGTGTGGCTCTCGGCCCACAGCAGCAATTTCACCATAACGCAAGGATGCAGCGCTCAGCTCCGAGATGAGTCAAGCTGAAACGCACATATGTGGCGCTCGTGCCGAAGGGGTTAATGCCAGGGAGAAGATTTATAGCAGATTCACTAACTGGCAAATTTTCAAGCCACATATACTGTATAAATGTTTTTGGTAATGCTCCATCTGATTCTTTCAGGAAATCATCTCTGCGAGCAGGTGAATTCTTAAACAATTAATACAATGCAGCTAAAAATCCACAATTCCCCATGTGCTTGCAATACACCCAGCCTTGAAGGCATTGTGCATGATATGAAGACCACAGCTACTAATATTAAGCAAGTTTTTGCCAAATTCCTTAAAATAATAATCTTGTAGCATGCTATAAAACTTCCAATTTCCTTTGGGCCCATCCAATGATATTTGTATGTTTTTGAAAAATTTCCAATTTTTTTATGGCAAATATGAACTCTTCAAATATGTCAGATGGTCTGCTATGCCCCCAAAATAAAGAATTAAAATATATGGTACAAACTCTATTCTGGTGCCAATACCGGACATGAATGTCCATTTGTTTTTCCTGTCTCATCATATTGAGACAGTCATCAAATAGCAACACAAAATTATTTTTGTTTAAATCTTCTTGCAAGAGATTTTCCAAATAAGGCCCAATGCCAAATGCTGCACAATATGCAGTTTTTTTATTCTCCGCACGAAAATTCCGATGTGATGGAACTACTGGGGAACATGCGATGAAACATTTTTTTCAATGTTCTCATTCGCTTTATAAGAGCCGTGATTTTTTACAGTCTTTAAAGCGACCAGGGACTATCAAAATCAGTTTTTAAATTTGCAACTAATAAATTTGAAATTTTGCAGGCATTAATAGGAGCACTATCTAAGACAACACACAAAATTTCACTCCAATATATTTATTTCCGAGTATAAAAGTAATTTTTAATAACAATTAATGACCCTTATGATAAATGCTCCAGAAGCTTCAATTGTTGTTCAAATTTCATGACTTTTTATTTAAGTATAAAGATATATATGGAGAAAACTTCTATATGAATGTCAAAAATTAATTTTATTATTAAAATGTATATAATTTCTTCCATATCAATTACAGGGCATATTTTTTCCCAAAATCAATAGTATTGAGTTATTATGTGGATTCATTTTGAAATTACTTTCTGAAACATAAAAATTATCCCAACTTTTGTTTGAAAAGGATTAGAGTAACTAATTAAAAAAAATTAGAATGATTCCGAGTAATTTCTGGAGCACCTGGAACATTTATCAGAAAGGCTATTAATTGTAATTTTTTATAACATTTATACCTATAACTGAGAAATAAATATAATGGAGTGAAATTTTTTGGGTTTTCTTAGATAGTGCTCCTATTACTGCCTGCAAAATTTCAAATTCCTTAGTTGAAAATTAAAAATAAAAAAAAAAAAAATGATTTTGAAGGATTTTGATTCACCTTTAAGTCCACAAAATTTCAGCATCTAAGACGTTTTTAACCACATGAGATTCAATACTGCCAATATTGAAATTGGAGATGAGACAGATAAAGACGGTGAGTGCTATGGTTGATGTATGATTTCTGGGGTATTTTTATCATTAAAATAACTTCTGACCAAGTTCATTGAGGTTCTTCTTATTGACTGTAAATCGATGTGCTTCGCATGGCTTTTTACGGAGCTTTCGCCCCTCGACGCAACACTGAAATTTTTATAACACATTGTGCAGAATGGACATACAACACGTTTCTTTGCAACCACATTTTGTATTCAGGCTTTTCCAGCCATGCATTATTAAAGATGCATTTACCTGCCATTATCTACACATAATTTTAAATCATAAATGAAAACAAAAACACGTGGAACGCGAAACAGAATCAAATTATTGGAATACACTTTCAACCACCACACTACAAGAGATACCTAAGCAGAGATAAGCACGCTTCGAAAGGAGAAAAAGGTCACATGACTGACTGCTGAAAAACTATCCCATTATTGAATGGGGGAGAAGGCGGCTTTAACAAACGTGAAATGGATGGTGGGGAAAATAAATTTCGATATGAATTTTTTTGACTTTCCTTCATTTTTTTGAATAAATCCTAAAATTCATGGACTTTAAGCACGTTTTTTGTTTTTCAAGCACTTTTCAAGGTTTTTTTAAAAGCATACTGTAATGTCTTGGCCTAAGTGTGACCAAATAATTCAAGCTTAGGTTGGCCTAAGTACTTTTATTCACTACAGCAATAATTAAGAGACACTTCTCGCAGAGAAGTCTTGATTAAATATGACTATTTACAAAGGAACAAACAAATCATAGTTCTAAAACGTCAAAGTTCCATGAGAATTTAGTCCAGGAAGACTAGGAATTATCGGATGGATAACTTCCACCTATCCACGTGATACCAAACTACGAGACTACCAAGAGTGCCCGCAAGTTCAAGAGCTGAGAGTCCGGGGAAGCCGATTCCTCGGGGTTGTCGACCAAAGTCCGACTTCAGTCGGGACTTTCAATCCGCTGATCAAACCGCTTTCTACGGTACTCCGGAGCCTGAAACTAGTTCGAGACTCCCCAAAAAATTCCAATTCCAATCCCCTTTCCTCTCTCCGTCCCTCAGTTTTTATTCACTCCTTCAGGGGGTGGATGAAGTGGTGAAGCACCTCCTATCTTTCCCTTCACTGGATAATCGTACTCTGGTTGACCAATAACTCACCTTCCGAGTGGTCTACCTCTTATTCTGGGAAGCTCCTTGAGTTTCGTCACCACCGGCCTATTCAGGAATCACCAAAAGGTACCGCTAATGTCCGCGCTGACAGTGATTTATTCATCGACATTGTGGCGGCCCTCTGTGTGAAGTCCTTCTTCTTGCGCCCGCCTCGTTAGCGATGTCCAGGTGCAACTCTCCTGCTGTTTACCGCTAGTATCAAAAGGACCGGCACTTTTTTTCTCATGGGAATTAAGCTCGCGGGAAGGAAACATTACAATACAAACCATGATAGAATATGTACTTTTCTCCAGAACACCTCTGCATACATTATGTAGATACTCAACAAAATATAAAAAAATCCCGAAAGCATGACATTGAACAAAATTTCAAAAATCTTGGCAACTAACGTGAACATTTGTTACTTTATGCAAATCAGGGGGAAAAAAAATCTAATATAGTGATGTTAATCATACCTTTTTCTCTGGTGTTACAAGAACACTCTTCGATGGTGTAGCATGACAATCCCACGTCTTGGAAAATATTTTCTTTGGACTCTGTTCTCGACTGCTATCGGATGGTTCGCTTTCATCTGCAGCCTTTGAAATATCGGCAGCGTCTTTGAATTTATTGTGGATGCACTCGAAAGATCCCGACGTCGAACTACAAGATGTGCCACCATCATCACTATCACTCTCAAAGTCAGGAGTGTAAGCCTCTCTGCAGGGTGATGATTCTAAGCTGCTGTAAGGCGAGGGGCTGTGGGAAATGCTCAAGTGATTCAGGGTCTGACGATTGAGGCAGTCCTCTGCATCGAGCTGATTTAATGTGGCTGTGATATCTAAAACAAGGTAATTTCCAACATAAAATTACTTTTAATAATTGGATCAATCTTTAAACATGAATTCTAGATATTAGTGGGGTTGTGATATATAAAAAAATGATGGGAGGCTGTCTTTTTCAAACAGCCGCTGATGTTAAAGGTGCAGGACTACTTTACTCACCGACTCTTTTCCGATTTTCAAATTTTTTTTTGTACTTTGAATCATACTCCAAAACATTAATTTTCAAATTAAATAATGAATTTTAAAAAATGTAGTTGTGATGTTTAAAAGAAGATAATTTATAACACGAAATCATTTATAATATTCATCCTTGAAAATACGAATTTTCAAACATACAGCGATATTTAAAAGATAATAATCTATAGCGTGATTTAGATCATCCTTCAAAACCCAAGTTTTCAAATTTATATTAATGACACTGAAGTACATACACATGAACATTTAATTGCCTGGTTCACTTTTAAGAGGCAATTCAAAAATGTCTCATATGCGTTTGCAAAATTTTTATGATTTTGTGTATTCTCTGTGTTCAATTTTTTTATTTTCTAGTGCATTTTTTTTTTATTTACTCATTGCAGCTTTTGTTCTTTGTGTGTTTGTTGTTTATAGCATTCTGTAAATGGAGTTCTCTATAGTGTGCTTTTCTTTAAATAAATAAATGTTTCATAAAATTATTCTATTAAAATGCTGGTAGCTGTAAATTGTGTTGAAAAATGATGAAACTGCAGATAGAAGTAACAAACTAAAAATCAAAATTTTAAATCTTAACCTAAAAGATAACCAATACCAATTTAACAGTTAGAAGTAAATAGCAAAGAAAATAATTAAAAACCTTTGATATGGAATGCTGTTTCATTAATCTAAATCATTGTGTTTTTGAGTAAGAGTATTCACAGACAGATATAATTCTAAAAACGTCTTTTTCGGCCTCAGGGAGGCATAAAAATGTAAAGATTCACCAAATTATGAAGGTTGATTTTTAATTATTTTTGTTTAGAATGTTTTCTCTTCACACATGATTAAAAAAGCTATCATAAATAATCATAAGCATGAGAAAGATATCACAATCCTCCAAAAATTAAGGCAAGTTGCTTCAAATTCTTTAAAAGTTCACACTAGGAAACATACATTCATGTACCAAGAACAGCCACTATACCTTTAACAGACATCCCACGTGTTTCCAGAAAGCCACCAGCAAGAATCTCTCGACCTTCCAGAATAACTGGGCTGTCCCGTTCTATGTTCAGTGTTTCATCTGAATGCCAGCAAACTGACTGAGTGGGCTGCTTCGAATACATGACATCCTGCAATTCCTTAGAAACACGATTATTTTCGTAATCTTTCACATAACGAATGTTGTTCACCACACCATTCTCACTATGGGCTGGTGAACAGTCAGAATTGCTGATGTCAGACCGGGAGCCATCATTGCTTTCGTCGTAAAAGTGATCAACAGAGGGCAAAACAGAAGTTTCACAGACATCTTGATTATACGACTCGGAGCTCTGCGACATTTTTTCCTCCTCCACAAAACCTTCATTGCTGCTGAAAGAAGCGGTAGAATGAATGGACGATGGTGTGGCAATTTCATCTGTTATTTCTTCCTCTATTACTTCATTTTGAAGTGAGAAATTTCTGTAAGGTTGATGAAAGGGGTAAATTGACTCTGGAGATTCGCAGGGACTGTTAGCTGATTGCATGGCAACTATGTGGAGGAAAAATATTAATTATACAATTAATTTATTATAAATAAATTATTTAATGATTAATGAAATGGTTCTTACAACCACCTAAAAATTTCACTATATAGCTAGAATTTACAGAATTTAAATCATAAAATAAAGCAAGTTGACACCAATCGCCTTTGAAGCACTTGAAGAGAATTTGAAAATCTCTGTAAAAGAGGTATTTGAGTTTTCCTCAAGCTAAAGGATCAATTTACATTGTGTGTAAAAAAACAAGTTTTAAATTTATGATTAAAACTATATTTGGGGATAAATCTGATTATATGATATTTAAAATGTTTTATAAATTTTGTAAAAACAGTTATAAACTTTTATTTATGTCTTAAAAAGTTGAAAATTTTTTACTTTAGTTATTTTCTACTTTTAAGGCTTTAATTTTTAATTCATTATTATAAATTTTATCAAATTTTAAAATCAAATTTCCCCCAAAATTCACTAGCAGGTTTTTTTCATCACTCAAGTACCACTAATATGGAAATGGATTCAAAATTTAACTTCTGAAAATATTTAAATAAGGTATTGTCATTGAGAACACAAAAGTGCATAACATTTCAAACTCTAGCCTATTGGCAAGCAAGTGAAAAATCTATCATAAAATTCCATGCTTGTAAATATAAAACCACTAAAGTTAAATGAAAGTGTCAAAAGAAGGACCAGTTACCTGGGGAAGAGGATGCTGAATTACAACCATCAAAATGATTCGAATCTTCAGATTCCTTTTCATCTTCAACAGTGAACGAAGGATTTAATGTTGGAATGATTTCACACTCCTGCAGTAACTCTATGGAACGGCTAGGAACAAAACCTATGAGTGCTTCTGACGAATCCACAATGATTGCTTCATCAGTCTCAATATTGATCTTCAAGATTTCGTCACTGTCAGCAGAATTATCATAATCATCACATGCGGAAAAGCTCTCCGTTATGATGGTCTGCTCACCAGTTTCCAAATCTTCGACAATCACTTCATCATATGGATGTAGACGCAACTCAGATTTACTTTTGTATGCATTTGTGTCGCTTTCAGAATCATTTTCCAAATCATCTTCATCATAAAGCAGATCTGACCTATTCATCGCAGATGTGCTTTGGAAACTAGATTTGAAACTTGATTTTACAGGTCTCATGTTGTCTACAGATTCCATTCTCTTTTCATCACTGTGACCAAAAGAATCGGGTGTCACGTCTGGAGAGAAGGATTCTAGGTATTCAGAGCCAGATGCTTCTGAGTCCAGAGTACGGAAATCTTGTGTGGTGCCAGAGTCGAGTAATTCTGTATGCTTGTGGCAATCGACATCCTTCACTAAGCACTCGGGAGTCGTAGCAAGTCCTCCCTCACAGTGCATATTTGGATCGTATTTCTTTACTGGAGAATCATAATCTAAATCTTTGTTACTCGAGGAGACACCAGGACTGTCGGTACTCATACTTCTAAAATCATTTCCATAACTACAACTAGATACATTGAATGATACTTCTGGTGTCACTGGTTCACCAAAGTCAACGGATGCGACATCTTCGGGATGTGTAGGATCCGACTTGTGCAAATTATTCTTCTCGGGAGAGAATTCAGACTTCTGAAAACAATCAATTTCTGGTGCAGGTGAATGTTTAGATTCCACAACTGACGAGTTGTGGTCATTTACTTCAGAATTAAAAATAGGTAATGGTATGCTGACAACAACCGTTTGATTATTTGAGGCTGAAACAGAGGAATTACTTTGCAAAAGATCAACAGCATCATTAAAATCTAGAATTTTTGTAACATTTTCATCATCTTTCTCATCAAAAGTTGATAACGCACTTGTAAAGCCAATCGATGCAGTGCTTTCTTTAACATCAAAAGGGTTGGGTTCGATTTCAACAGTGGGTTCAGTTTTTGATGCTGCTTCATGACAAAAACTTGTGTGTGAATTCTTAGCTTCAGTGTTATTTGAATTTCTTGATTGAGACGCAGGAGTGCATTCCAAAATGTCGCAACTACCTGAAAAATATTCTTCTGTGACTGGAGAGTTGTTTTCCACATCTTGGAAATTATCATAAAAAACATTTGCAGAGTCCTCATCGTCGGCAAAGCTACTAGAATAATTCAAGTTGATATCATGTTCACTTTTAACAGGTGTACTAGTTAGACGCTGAGATCTAGTCTTGGATTTCAAATCATCGGGAAATTTTTCCAGAGAGGAATCTGTAGCATTTGGAGTATCTTGACTACCAGATGTATCTTCAGAACTTTTTACAGCACTTTTATCAGCAGAAGGGACAGACTCGTCTTTGAAAACAAACCTAAAAGGTCTGGCAGATTCTGAATACGACACCTGATCACTAGAATCTTGTATCATATTCTCATTTTCATCATGAGAACTATCAATGGCAGATGCCGATTCGTGTATGATGATATCAGGAATAGCGCTTAAACCATTATTCACTTGCTTAGATGAATTTGTTTGAACCTTATCATCCGAGAAAGCTTCTGGGGCAGATATCACAAGGGCAACATTTTCAATAACTTCATTTTCCTCATCACAAAAATCTAAAACTCTTTTAGCATTAACAGAGTCTGGACTATTTTCAACGGACATCATTTCAGGTTCGTCTGTTTCATTTGCATGGACCCTGTTTAGATTTTCAGAATCGAGTCCCAATTCATTAGAATTATCGTCTAAGGTTTTGAGCACATTCAGATTTGGTAATGTTTTAGCATCACAACAGCCGATTTTCGTAATACTGTCTTTAGACACCGCTTCCGTGCAGTCTTCAGATATAAATGGGTTGACATTCTTTTTCCCATGTAACTGAAGCTTTTGCGTCTGCCGAGAAATATCTGGTTTAGTATTAGCAAGAACTAAATCCAGATCCCTGACAGTGTCTGACGTAACAATATCTCTCACTTGATTCCCCTGGTCATCTTCCAACTGAGGAACATCCGAATCTACAGAAACTGCGTCGGCCGTGCTTTTTTCACAACCCAGAGAAACACTGTTCAGGCAAACATCGTTTTCGGTCAACTCGTCAATGCTCCCATTTAACACTCTTAAACTTGGAGACAAATGACTGCCTATGCTTTTGGAGCACATATCGTATGACATCTCAAATGATGAAAACCTTTCTCCATCCGAAGAATAGTTGTGGGAGTCACTTTTATCAGAAAAATCATTTTCAAATTTTAGAGGCATAAGTTCAGTTCCCAGTAGCTTTGTCTCAACTGTTTTAGGCGGCAAAGAATTCCAGCGCTCTTCGAAAGATGTCTCTAAGGTTTTGAGGTTGTGACGATCATTGTACAGGCGAGTTAGAAACTTTTCTACTTTTTCCATGCTTGGTCTCAAATGTGCTGGTTTCCAACATTCCTTCATAATAAGATGTCTAAATAAAAAAAGTGCATATATAATCAATCATTTTTGAAACTGCAGTCATTACTGAAACAGTAAGTTACAAAAGCAATAAAAAATTTCAAATATTTTTCAAACTACCATGGATATTGCAAATTTTTACTAATGCAGTGAAATGTGATTAATTTGAAGCTCAAAAGACCACATTAAAAATTCAATTTATCCAAAAAGTTATATAATAATAATAATAAGTTCTAAAAATAAAGAGAAAGCAACAATTTTTTGATTAAAAAAGATCACTAAAGATGTAATTTTAATATTTAACAGTTTCAATAAATAATACATAATTAATATATAAATAATTCAGTAGTTTGATTAAAAATAATAATTAATATCAAAAAAATTTTAAACAATTTCAAAAAACTATGCAATCTTAATAAACAAAGAATATAAGGTGATTTGAATACAAAAATTGTGCAATAAAACTTCAAAATAAACAGTACAGTTCATATGTAATATGTTTAATTCTTTTAAAAATATGCAAACTTTTTATTGCTTTTTTTATTGAATACTATATACAACAGTAAAAAGCTTAAGTGAATTAAGTGCCACCCCAAAAATACCTCGAACATACATACTCATAAAAAATTGTTCATATATATATAAATTAGTTCGAATTTTTATCTTTGACCTTTCATAATTGATAGATTATTTAAGTAAATTCAATATGAAATATTTTTTTAGACAGCTTTAGTTCAAAAATAACTAATACAAGATACAATAATAACTTTTTAACACAAATTATTATAACTAAAGGCGAGTTTTTCCTTATTTGTGAGATTAGCAATCACAAATAAGGAAAAACAGAATTAGCAGGTTTTTTCAAAATAAGAATGCGAAAGTGCTTTGAAATATTTCAATAATATAAAATCATAATTTCATATTATTCTACTCAAAAAATTTTAAAAAGCAAAATAAATATTTAAACAAAATACGAAGAGCAAGAAAGGCAAGTTCTGCACTTACAATTCTTCTTTGACAGGGAATTCTTGAGAAGGGGCAGACAACTGCATAGTTTTTTCAATGAGAACTTTTTGAAGGACTTCCTCGTTAGTCAACTCTTCATAAGGCAACTTTCCCAACTCAAAAATTTCCCACAAAATAATGCCAAATGCCCTGCAATCAAACAAATTTTCAAGAATCAATATGGCATTTCTTTTATTGCAATGTTCAAATACATATATATGTTCAAATACATTGCAAATTCATTGATACATATCAATAATATGAAGGGTAACAAATTTTAAATTTGAAGATTAATTTGCTAAAACAATTTTTCAGTTATTCCCATAAAGTAATATATATAGTATTACTTAAATTTTACTTTAATACATGAATTTGATTGTTAAATAGAGAACATAAGAGCAAATAACAAAGCAGTAGTGCACAAAATATTAAAAGAATGCAAATTATACAAGAAAGTATTCATTTTGGAAGCAAATATTAAAACCAGATCCTTAGAAATGGCTGATAAAAACACGAAATCCTCAAAAGGTACAATCTCTCATTCCAGCACATTTCGGGGCTGAATGTGACCCCCTTTTAAAAAATCCAAAAATCTATCACAAGTAAAAGTCTGGTATACTTGCAAATAATTCAGGATATAAATTCAATATGCATACATATATTCTTACTAGAATTTTGAGAGGAATTTTCTGAGCAAAATGCTTTACAAGTATTTTAGTTCATTGAGAATAAACAATATTTCACAAAGTCTGCATAACATTCAAGTTACCAATATTGATGGATAGTTTATGCTCTCTCTCGTATAATATCATCCACAGAATTGCTATAAAACAAAATTCAGGAAAGATAATAAGCGCTTTTAATAAATTCCGAAATTCTGGCTGCGAGAAAGCAAAAATTTTTTGAAATTCTGGATTTATCTGGATCACAAGAAAGTTTGACATTTAGCCATCACACTAATTTTATAAAATATTCAAACTTTTTTTTACTGAGTTGGAACACCTGCAATGCAACGTATTAACATATCTCTCTGTGATTGCTAAACATAAATTTGAATGAACATAAAGAAAGCAATAATATAAATATTTTTTTTAAAAAGTATAAGCTCTTATTCAAAATAATGAGTGTATATAATTTTACTTTTACTAAAATATAATCCTTCAATAGCAATGCGAAAAAATGAGCGCAAAAGTTGAAAATAATTTTTCTGATTACAATAAATTGCATGGTTTGAATAAAAGCATGGGCACCTTATATTTTGTGTATATTTCCTTAAACAAATGGAATATTCCTAGAAGGTAAAGGCACCCACGCTTTTATTCGAACCATGCATTTTATTTTAATTAGATAAATTATTTTCAACTTTTGCGTTCATTTTTTCGGATTATATTTTAGTAAAAGTAAAATTATATACACTCATTATTTTGAATAAAAGTTCATTCCCTAAATTTTAAAAAAAATTTATTTCCTACTTTTTAGTGACAGCCGACACAAATACACACAATATGTTAGGCATAATAAACCAAATTCAATTACCTAATTCTCCAATATAAAAACACATTAAAATTATTATATACGTATGTACAATTACATTACAAAAATGATTTAACGACATTAACATTCTGAAATATAAATCCGTAATATTCAGTATTTCTTCCTTGCTTTTTCGAGCCACTGCTCATGATGGGTAGACGTTTCAATATGTGCCATCTCTCTCTATATATATTTCTCTTACGCAGCACGATTACATTATATCGAATTTGAAAAAAAATGCGACACAGACCGAGAGGCGAAACAAGACTCGCTTCCCCGATATGACCTTTGACTCTCAAGCCGCTCCAAAATGGGGATGATTCACAGGCCATGCCCCTTTCTATTGTGTTGTTACAACCCTACGTAATGTGAGGTTACCACCTTCCAAACTATATCGCCAAAATACAGAGCAAAATTTTAATATCATTTTGTTAGGTTTAAAATAGGTATAGATTGCAAATTTTTTTGCATCATATTGTATTGTCCCCGGAAACCCACCATTGTGCTCAATTTGAAAGCTGTAGCTCGATTGGAAGTGAGTAAGAAATCGATCTCAAGATTTGAGGACAAGACACTCAAGTGCAATAAAAGCTTACAAAAAACATCTTTTCTTACCAAACATTTGCTTCTTTGGTAATCTCTTTGGTTTCAATAGTTGCATCTGTGCACAAAAGGGTTTCAGGAGAGCACCATCGAATTGGTAAAGCAATACCACCCAGGCAGTAGTAATCCTCCTATTTAAATAACAGCACAAAATTACATTATGTCGCCAATCTTTCAAACTTTGCTAACAAACTCAATAAAATAAAGCCTACTTTAAAAAGATAATATGAGGAATTTGTAGGAATATAACAATCTATGCATACAGGTAAAAAAATTTTTTCTCTAAATATGACGAAGTAATTCAATACTGCCATTTCCCTTCATTCAATCTGCACAGTCCTCTTTAATTACAGAATAAACAGAAATTAATATAAATAATATAACTACATATTAAACACTAATACATTATTATACAGACCTTTCTTATTTCTTAACTTTAGTGTGAAAAAAAGCCTTCATTTTCCCCTCGCCTCTTCTATTACATGAAAAAAAAAAACTTATGTGGCGATAAAAACTTTTTCAAACCTTAAAAATGCTAATCTCCAATTTCAGTTGCAACTTCCATTTGGGCATAACATTTTGTGCATAAGCTTTATGAAGCGATTGGTGTAAAGATGCAACTTAGATTAGTTAAACTTTCCAAAAAGATATTTTTTTTTATAAAGGACAAAAAGTGTGAAATCCTTAATGTTTTTCTACTATAAATATGTTAGGTAATTGCTAAAGAAGATAGAAAATCTAAACACTTTAAAATTCATTTTAATTTTAGAAGTGTTATTAATGAACCTTTCCAAAGCATATTATTCATATACACTTTTGATTGATTGAAAGAGTAATTCATACTGTTTTTAAAATTTTAATCAAAGCTTAAAACTTAATGAATCTCATTTTCTTGGAAATAATCAGATGGTCAACACAGGATAGATTAAAAACACAATTAAAAGCTGGCTACTGGAGATGCACCTTATAATTTGACCTATGGTCAGATGATGAGAATGACCTATCAGTCAATTTCCCTGTTCTTTTAACTTTTCACATAACATCAATGTGAGAAACATCTGACTAATAATTACCGATTTAATAAAATGTCATGGCAACTTTAACAGAATGGCAAGTGAAAAAATAGCTTATATAAATGAGCACTCAACTTTAACAATAAGACAGCTTTTGTTAGAATACAGGTCATTAATAAGGTTAATATTCAAAATAAATTAATAAGAATACTGGTTTTTAGTTTTGATATTTCCATATAATGAAAAAAATAAATTTTGAAAAATAACTTTTAAAATCTCAAGCTAAATGTACAACTCACAAATACTGCTTCTATGATATATGCTTCTTTAACCCTATGATGTTATTATAGCTGTGTAGTTCAAATAAAAATATAATCAAAATAAAACAATTATTTTAATCACAAGATTACCTGAACCTTCAATAGACTCATTTATCTGCAAAATGAATTATATGAATAATTTTTAAAATAAATAACTTACCCTACATTTATCAAAAGATATTCCATAGTCTCCAACTTTAACAGTAAAATCCTTACACACAAAACAATTATGAGCAGCGAGATCCCTGAAATAATACAAATAAAAATCAGCTGGAAAACCTTACAGATAGAAACATAATAAATAAGAAACATACCATTAAACTGAAATTTTTTACAAATTTAATAATTTCTTTAAAAACTTATTCAATTTATGATGGCATGAATTTTTATTTGAAATTCAATGTATTGCTCACAGTATTCAAAATATTTCCATATATATTTTAGAGTAAGTACAAAAAAAGACAATTAAACATGCTCTAAGACATTTCAAATAATTTATTTTGTCAACAGAGATAATGAAATCCAAAGGGAATGTTATATCCTCGATATTCTGGTATACTTCCAACATACTGGAAGAGAAGAAAATCATCACTTATTTAGCAACACCATCTATCTCATTTTTTTAAAATTTCAAAGAGGAGTAGTCAGATGAATTTTTTGCAACCAATAAAGAATATTTCTAAAATTTATTTCATGTCTGGTAGGAACATGCGGTCTCATGTTCATAGTAGATTTTTAAAAAATTCAGAAATATTCGTTATTGGTTGCGAAAAATTCATCTGAATCCTCCTCTTTAAAATTTTTTAAAAATGAGATAGATGGTGTTGCTAAACAAGCAACGAAATATACATTTTAAAACAATAGCATTTTCCTTTAACAAATTTGTCACTGATCTACATTTATAGAGCCGTGATCATATACTAAAATCCATACATCTAGCTTATGTTTTTGAATCAATGTATTCACAGACTGACGGTCAAAGTACAAGACATAGTTTTCATCAGACTCAAGAAGGTCTAAAAATGTGGAGATTCATCAAAATTTTGAGGTGGAATTTTTTGACGATTACAATACTCTCTGTACACTTCACATAATAGAAAATACATAAGCAACCTACTATAAAATATGTAAATATCTAATTACTACCTAATTAACTGAATAGTTTTTAAAGGCATACAAAACAGAGAAAAATTATTTTATACTAGTCACTATTTAGTCAAGTTATTAGATCTAAAAAATCTTATGCAAATGGTCTAATTAATAAAAAAACTTAATTAGTACAAAACATATAATTTATTTCCCCGGCAAAATTCTGAAAATGGTAGTTTTTAATCAATAAGCAATTTCAAAGCGTGTTATGGATTACACCAGAGGTCGTCAACCTGGTCCCTACCGCCCGCTAGTGGGCATTCCAGCTTTCATAGTGGGCGGTAACAACTTACTATTTAACTATAGTAAGTTGTTTTATAAAATTTATTCTGCCAAACTCAGCAAAAATCGACAAAGTACTTGGTAAGTAATTATTATTATATGCTTTAACTTGCTGTAACTGTGCTTCATAAATTTTATAAAGTAAAGTTACTTCCCTACTTTATAAATCGCCATTATTGTAGAACCGGTGGGCGGTTAGAAAATTTAACTACTAACAGAGATACAAAAGTGGGCGGTAGGTATAAAACAGTTGAAGACCCCTGGGTTACACAATGGCAATCACAAAGAAGAAGGAATGCAAGAACATCAACTCACATGTGAGTAAAACCATTTTCATGCAGGCACTTCAAACCTGAGGCAATATTGCATGCCATTTGCAGAGGCATTCCATTCTTTATAAAATTATCCTTGTTTTCATGTTGAACCAAAAAAGTTTTAAGATCCTGCAAGAACAGTCAAAGGCACATGAAAAAGTCACTGTTCACATTTCCAGGAGAATGATCACAATAATAAACAGAATCATACTTACACTTATGCTGTGTTCCATAATGAGAAGGAAAGGGTCCGATTCGAGACATCTGCCGAGGAGCCGAACGACATTTGGATGAGACAAATCCCTGGAGAAGGGCAACATGAGATCAATTAAAAGTTAAAAACAAAAGAAGCATACTTAGTATAAGTGAATGATGAAATCAATTAAATGACACAAAAGCAATTAAAATTGCAAAATAAAAGCAGCATATTTAATACAAGTGCATGGCCCACTATGGTTTGAATGGATACTTTCGTAAATAGTTGATAATTTTCTGCAGTAGGTATTTAAAATGTAAAATATGCCCAAATAAAAGGACTATGCTTCTAAGGATGTTAAAACTTTCAGATTCTGCTGCTCGATGGCTGTATATGTCAGGGGAAACCTGGTTACAAAATGGTTTGTGGTAGTGTGCCATTGAATGAATTGATAAAACAAGTATTGCATGTTCTCAAATTACAAAACCTTCCGCACTTTTGCGCATGTGGAGTTATTTTCACCAAAATAGGGGAAAAGTGGAAAATGGAAGGGGAGATGTTTATATTTTACTTAGCATGACCTAACAAACAACTTCGAAAATGAGCTCCTATTTCTCATTGCTTGACAACCCTTTCAAAAGTAAAATCGCCCAAAAGTGCTAGTCTCGGTATATTGAAATGATCAGTACTGTTATGCCCCAAATTGAGTGTTACCAACAAGTACTGTTAGGCCCTAAATTCCCCCCAAACAGGCAGTCATCTAATTTTTACTGACAGTAAGTGTTAAAGGAAGTGAAATCTATGGCAAATGAAGAATATGTAAGAAACTGAGTGTAATGTCACTTAGTACAATTTTCCAATGATCCAGTTATTTTAAACATGCACATATTAGCGCAGTGCATGGTTAAAATAACAGTTGTTAGCATATATTAGTGCACCACAATTCAATTCATCAAAAAATTTGAATTAGGAAAAATTGGGTCTAAAAATGAGAACATAAACAATTATTAAACTAAAAATAGCAGTAAAGGTTAATCTTTAATAATTAGAGTATTTATAAATAATGCATAATTAATAAATAAACAGTACATAATCTTAATAAGTGCATACTGTTTTTGGTAAAAAAAAATTTTAAATATAAGAATTTCAATACATAAGTAATTTTAACAAAAAAACAGTGTCTGCCCTTTTATTCTAAAATTGTTATATCCATAGGTACAAATAAACAGAATAATTCAAAACCAAATATATCAAAAACCTTTTTTTTAAATTTTTTATTAGTATTTTGATTGAATACATTGTACAGCAGTAAAGAGCTTCAGTAGTGAATTCAGGGACTTAAAAAATCTCTCACAAATGATAATTGAAAACACAACAAAACAATTCAAAAACAAAAAAAAATTATAATTTTTAGTTTCGATTTCAAAACAATCAAAATAAATTGGAATTATAGATGCTATTTCAAAATTACATTAATAGGGTATTGTAATTCAAGAGATCAGGGGAAAAAAATCTAATTACCAACAAATTTGAACTAAAAACTTTTAAATTAGTTCTACTGCATTTAAATTGTCTATTTTTTATATATATATACACATTTTTAACCTTATCCTTACCTATAAGGTCTGACTTCATGCAAAAAGTGCAGATGTTCTGAAGGCGAAGCTTCCTCACGCAAAATCTTCACTAGAACTGCAGTTTTCTCTTCGGAATTATTTATCTGAGAGGCTTCACCCTCTACAACTCGTCCAAACCATCCACATCCCAGCTCTCGGATGTACTGCAGCTGGTCACGGGGGAAATTACTGTTGGGATCATCTGTAGAGACAAACAACTGATTACAAAATGTGTTTTTTAAAATCACTTAATGAAAAAATATTTTAAACAACGAGTAAAATATTTTACATCAACAATGAGCTTAGAAAGCAAGTAAGATTTCATTTTGAAATCAAATATTTCTATAGCTGAACAATGTATTGGGGAGGGGTGAGGCAGGTTGTTGAATGGTCATATAGCAAAGCATACTGAGAATATCAAATGTTAATTTGTAACAATGAGAGTACTTCACATAAATTCAATTTTAATTTGTCTTGATATGCTGTATATAATATCAGGTGGGTAAGTCATAACTTAGGCGAAGTATTAGAATGTACCTAAATGGATGTTGAAGGTGGTTTTAGCAACATTATTCCACGTCGTAGAATTTAGAAATCTCTCTGGTAGATGATTGTGTATGTCTGGAGATTGTGGTGTCTATGTTGCAAAATAGTAAGTGGTGTTGTATCAAACAGAACCGACAAAACAAATAACTGTGTAAACATGGATTGCTCTAAACAGGCCTCATCACACAGTAATCAAATTTTTTTCAGCAGAACTGACATTCATTGTCAAATGTGTATAAAACCAAGTGTATGCCACGAAGGCAGTGTTCTGATGATGCAGTGATTTAATCATGAGCATACCTAAACCAGGTCAATCACACTAAGTATGAACATTAGTAGGTATTCACACTACAGAGCATTCTGCAGGAGTGATTGTGGCTTCATGAAAAAATACCTGAAATTTTTAGCAGGAAAATTATGTGTAGGGAACGGATATGTATTCATTCATTAGAGCACAGATTCAACTTTTGCATGCAATTTTTAATATGCTTTTTTCACATAAGAAATTGATTTAATTTATTTTCTCTTAGTTCATGAGTTTTCAATAACATTCTATAACACACATGGGAAAAACCCATCAAAATTGATAACAAAACAATATTAAAAATTTAATATTTTCTATGAATAGCATTAATTAATACATATATAAATTCTTATGGAACTATCTTAAGTGAGGTAATTATTCTTAGTTATGGTATGGCAATTTCTAAAAAAATCATTTGGATTGACTCAGCATAATCGAATTTAAATTTTCCGTAGTATGGATTATAATTTGTGTAGTCCGTAGCAGAAGCTGAAATTGTGTAGAAACTATGGAGAATCCGTAGTAGTTTGAGTCTTTGGCACTCTTAAGTTTTAAAAAATAGATTTATCAGAAAATACTGGAATTCCAGTATTAAGGATGAAGAAAATACCAGATTTCCGGTATAATACCGGAACCCAATCACCTCCGATTCTGATTCATTAGCAGAATGTGAATATTAAAAAAAGCAGTTAATAAATATAATGAATAAGAAATGATAAATCATAATTTGATAAAAACTGAAAAACAAACTTGAATAAATCTTTTATTAGCCCATTAATACATTTTCATTTCCATGGCTAAACCATTAGCACCCCCTTTTTTCCTTTCTAACAAGACAATATGTATTCCTAAATAGTTTTGAATTGGCATACTGGTCATTAGCTGGATTTTCAAGTCAAAGTGTCATCATTTTGAAATTTTTATTTATTTATCTTCCCCCTTTGATTTACTTTTGAGGTAATGCGAGGAAATCGAAAATGCAATTCAATAATTTTTATTTTTTGATATTTTAAAAATCTTTTAGCATTTATCTATAGAAAAATTTAGGAATGCAATTTTGCTTTACAGTTATCTCAATCATGATGTTTTTTCACATTTAAAATCGTGACCTATGTATTTTAAAATTATAACAAAACTTTTACTGAATGAAACACAATAAATTTACGAACTTGAATATACAACATAATAAATTTTACAGAAATTTATGTTTTAAATTAGTTAAGGTGTTAATGGGCTAATATAACTAATAATTGAAAACTCAAGTCTATATGTATCATTTTAGTAAATCGGTTATAAAAAATTTCCCAGCTCACCAAACCAATCATGAAGAGAGACTTTATTTTTGAGCAGCGCCCTGAAGTGTGCTGGCCTGGAGGAGCAAGCAGCACTCTGGCCAGACAGTTTCCTCGGGAGAATGTCCGGCAGAGGTTCGAAGGTGACCTTGTCTTCAAAAGTGGGATAAGACAAGCCGACGGGTTGGAGGTCGATGACTGCAGAGTGAGGAGGAAAGATGGCGAATTCAGAAGGATTTTCAAACTGCAAGGAATTTTCATTCAGTCGGCTCACTGGAAACCCATTTTGGTAAGAAAGAGCCTATGAAGAAATGCACAACAGTTCTATCACAACAAATGAAAACAAAAATCAATCTGAAGTAAGAAATAATGCATTCATGTCCATAAATTAATGATATTTGTGATAAATTTTTGATAGAACACAGTTATACATATCTTTAGGGATAACATGCTTGTGTTTCAAGCTGAAATAAGTCAGTAGATTACATAGAAAGTACCTCGTTAAGAAGAGAGCAGTTCATTAAGAATGTATGAAAGGAATCCATCCTGTTATGTATTACAATTCAAAATCAAGATATAATTCCGAGATTACCATAGATCAGTAGTCATGACCCAGAGGACCATATGTATAATTTTTTATGCGAGAGAAAAGTCGGCTGATTGTAATGTAGCCGGATACAGATGGAAGTATTCTAGGAACTGGGAATTGCATAGAGTGTCATATCTAGAAATGACACTGTCAAATTTATGTAGAGGATGGAAACATGAGAAAATGCTCAATTTCAGGTTTCTTACCTGTTATAATGCCACAAGATAATGATCATTTGATGGTAATTATCAAAAGAAATAGCCAAAATTACTGCAGCAGTCTTGTATTTACAGATGGCATCCATGGGTACTTCAATTTTGAGGCAAATCGAGTACAGATGGTTGGCAGAATAAGGTGTATAGGCATACATCCTATGAATCTTCATAAAATTAGTTTTTCTATAAAAGATGTGTATTGTCCATTTGATTTTAGAAGCTTTTTCCTAATTTTATTGGATACTATAGTTATATGTACCACATTTTATGTTCTGCATCTTCCTTATATTAAACAGGCTTTATGTTTATAGCAATTTCTGTGTGTGCTTTTTTGTCTTAATTTAACTGTCATTTTTTTTATTTATGGGCATGAGTGCAAATTTACAACCACATAGATATCACAATTAGTAATACCACTATGAACAAATGTATTCTCTATAACCATGAACAACAAATATTTTCTTCTATTTTAAATAGAACAAATCAGTCAATTAATATAAAACATATATTAAATTATGTAATATTCAAATGTATAAAATTGAAAATGTTATTTACATTTTTTTTTTAAAGAATATACTGTCCTAAATTAATTCAAGTCAACTATTTTCTAGTCTGAAATTGAATTTAATAATAGGTATTCTTAGAAAAATCTTTTTTAACTATTTCAAGTTAAAGCCCTGAAAAACTTCAGAAGCAGCATCTATTATGAAACATCAATCAATAAAAGATGATTTAATGTACGAAACCAGTTAAAATAAGCAATATTAGGATACATTTAAGTAAAATAATGAAATTTCAAATATTTCTGCATGAAATTAACAAAATGACTATTTTCTATTCTGTAGCTTCATTAAAATGTATATTAACAATAGATAAATTATTTTTGTTTAATCAATGAAATGAAAATAAGTGGAGAGTTTTAATAATAACAGATGATAAAAGTTTAGTGTGGTGAATGCGGTAATGAATGATAAGATTATAAAAATGTATATTTATTTACATTCAACATAGCAACACTACAATGAGATGATAAGAATGTTCTTATTGCATTCCTCAGAAATGGAATTCTGGGATGACAAAAGAAATGTCAGAACACATTCTTACTATCCAATGAAACACAGACTGTTCTTATAGCCAATAAGGTACAAGGAACTAGAACAGCTGATATTCTGATACATTACACTACAAAAGTATTTTTATAAGGTTACATTCAAAGGAAATTATCATTCTTTAAAGGAGATTTTTATATTTAAATTTCTAACTCATTGCCAAAAAAATTAGAAAAAGAAAGCAGAATACTCAACCTGAATAATAACAACTCTTAAGTTTTTTTAGTGTTCCCAGAACAGGCTATTGACTCTAGAAATGGCACAAGTAAATAAATCTGATGGATGATGCATATCAAGGAATTTTTTCAGATTTCTAATTAATTAATTGATACTATCACAATTAAGCATAATTTTGATGATTTATACAACTTTTATTTACAATAACTTTTAAAAAGAGTAATGAATTAATATTAATTTTATCTTAATATCAAAATACAGAACAGTTTTGACAATGAATACAGTAGAGCTTTAAATAGTCTGCCAATTGTAATTACTCGGTTAAACACATTTTTTTTACATCCATTTAGAGTAGACAGTTTTGAAGATATCATAAAATAAAATATAATGGAATACGAATACAATCAGAGAAAACTTGGAATTCAAAACATTTAAATTATTAAATTTAAATGTTTTGAATTCCAAGTTTTCTCTGATCCCTTGAATTTCTGAGTAATATAATGTTAAAATATTGTTTGCAATTTGAATTTATAATGATTAATTCCAAGGCAAAACTAAAAATCGAGTTTTTAATTAAATAATCTTGCACTTTGCATAATGATTGTAAATGATTTTTTTATGGTCCTCAATTCGCACATACATTTGAAGTATTTATTACTATACATTGTTTTCAATAAAAAAAAGAAACAATAAATTTCTCATTTAAAAAACCTCCGAAAACACTAGATGCGAATTGTTCATTTTGAAATTTTATTCTATGACTTTTGCATCAAAGTGCTGTATACGATTTGTTTATCAAAATTATTATTTTTTAAATTATAAAACACTTTTAACTATAATTAACATTATTTCACTTATGAGAATACTAACATATTAAAAATAAATCTTTTGTTGTCATCTTAAGCTTAAAAATTTTCATTTTCTCTCATCATACTCATTTTTAAGGCAAGCTTTTCTAAATTTGAATTGGATACATCAAATTCTAATTGTGATACTATGAGTTTCAAATTAACCAAGTCCTATTTTACTGTCCAAAATGGCAATCTTCTTTCATTTTTTTAACACTCACCTTAATATTGTGGTTAGGACAGCAGACACATCCTATAACGACGTAACCAAGTAAAAGAATGGCCGCAGCAGAGATCAAGAATACAGCATAACCTGGGAGAGATCCCATCTGATGGGGGATCTCATCAAGACCTGGGTGAAATAAACAAATAGACTTGATTTAAAAAATATATATATCTATGTAAATAAAAGCGAAAATTCATAAACAATTTGTACACTATAGAAACCCAAACTACTGAAAATATTTTCTGTAAATTTTGCTTACATATACTTTATAGAATAAGGAAACTTGGTGACGGTAAATTAAATAGTTCATTTTTCAGTAATAAAATACATGAAAATATTTTCACCCCAAGCAATACAGAGTATATCAGCAAGTAAACCAAGTAAATGTTTTTAGCCCACTCTGAATACATGAACATTTATTAATCAGCCATGTTTATTTTCTGATGATTTGATTTATTGAGTGATAATAAGTAAAAGATTTCAATTCAACACAACATAGAATGAAATTTGATACACATTGAATCTGAAATATTGCCAATAATAACATAATTTATTAATAAAAGAGTCAACAATCCAAAACTGACTGAATATGCTGGTTTATGAAAAGCAGTAGGGCCAAAAGATTTCGTGCAGACCGAGCGGAAAAAAAGAAAAGAATTTTTTTCCAAAGAATCACTTTTAGTAATGAAATTCTTTTATGAATAATATGTGCTTAGTAGCATTCTAAACAATACAATAAGGAAAAAAAAAGGAGAAACCAATGCAAGAACATATGATGCTGTAAAAGTAATTACAGAGGAAATTTTTAAAAAAAATTAAAGAAATTTCAACAAAAATTTGGTACTTTTTCGTTAGCCGGGCGCAAATGTCGCCAATTGTGAACCAAACGCAAGCCAAGTCGCCAAGAGAATGGTTGTAAGAAATTTGGCGGAATTCTACATTATTTGGCAATTTTTCGCTTGCGCCCGGCTAACGGAAAAGTACCAAAAATTTTTAATTTATTATATACTTTTTGCAAAATGTAGCTTGAGAGTCCATTATCAAAGAATCATGAAAATATAAAAGTGATTTCACAGTATGAGGTTGTCGGAAGTCACACTTAAAAATGCATTTTTGGCAGATGTCTCGTTAACAACAGTCTCCCAAACTCGTTACTCCATTCATGTATTTTTCTTATATCAGATTTACTGATAAATAAACTACTATAATATAAAACAGAAAATACAAGTGTTTGACCGTCTATAACAAGAAGTCCTGTGAAATAGTTAACGATGTAACATGAAATTTACACATGATTCTGGGGTTTATATTTAGATCAATTGTGCTATTTTTATCTTTCAAGAGTCATTATTTCTAAAGATGTTCAATTAAGAATAGGAAAGCAATTTGAGAAATTATTTTAAAATATTATTAGTTAAGAGACCTGAAAATAGAGACACAAATATAGGAACTTCCAGCAGGGCAGTAAAAGCTACAATAAAGCAAATATTATGGGAAGGCCATGCATGTGATTTTACTGTACCAACTGGAAATAAATAAATCCATCAGTTCCAGTTGTGAGTTTTGACAATATTTTCACCCAGACACTAAAAGTATTGTATATATCCAAGTCTTGAAATAAATTTGTTACAATAGGGCCAATAAAGTAATTATAATGAATAAAGAATATGTTTTAATTATCTTAGACAAAGCTAATTAATAACAAAGAATTCTAATGCTGAAAATGCATCAGTAAATGCAGTTTGTTGAACTTGAATATGCATGAAAATTTTTTTATAGTAGAAGTTTCAATATGTTAGCTTGTTTTCAATTCACTGAAATTTCAAAAGTTTTAATTACAAAACATTCTTATTTTTTATACCTTCTGCAAAGAAACTCACAAAGAGTACTATTATTACTTTTTAGAAGATATTAACATTATTTACAGTTAAAAAAAAAAAACATTTCATAAGTAATCAACTTCCCAAATGGTCAATTCATTTTATGGAATAGCTTTAAGCTCCGAGATATGAACTTTTAAAGAGCTCTGTATTGTTTGATATGTAACTGTATCTATGAAATCTTAGGAATATTTTATTTGTAGAACTCTAAGAAAATATACAAATAAATACAAAATATCAACTTTTAAACTGGAGAAAAACAAAGTTCATTCAGCTACTTAAGAGTGTTAAATTCCACTATATTCTCAAACTAAATTTTTTAAAAACAAAACCACAAATCTTCATTTAAAATTCTAAATAAAATTATGGCAATTTAAATACAATGGAAACTTTTCAAATTGGTGAAAATTTTAATAAACATTCATTTTTAACAATTTCAAAATAACCTCAAACTCATCAATATTTAGTAAATTATAATATACTTATTTAAAAACAAATTTTTAAAAAACTAGCTAATAAACTTGAAAATTCAGTCTTGATGGAAATATTTTATACGTATAATGAGATTCAAATGAAATCTAATAATGTATGAAGCCCCTCCCCCCCCAAAAAAAAACTACAACAACAAAAATTACTGAATAAGAAAAATGTTTTGAGAATGCACTAATATAAAAGTTATCAGGAACAAAACAATTTACACACCTTCAGCAATAGGAACAGCATATCCTAAATCAAGGCAGTGAACAGCACAGAATAGCAACAGAAGTATTTGACAGCCAGTCATCTTGCGTTTCAAAAAGAATGAACTTTCACATATTCTTAAGAAATTTTATCTTCAGCTTACTCAATTTTCTTACAAAACCTAAGAAATTCATTACACAAGACAATTAAAAAACATGTTATTAGAACTTAATGTTTCCTACACTTCATATATGGAAAAGGATAAATGTCCAATTCAGATTTTTAAAAATTAAATTCGAAGTGAGCATAATCTGAGGTCATATACATTCACTAAAACATAAAGCAAAAAATTCTTTCTCAAATATAACATAATTTCATTCTCAGTTTAGGTAAACATTCCATAAACAATTGAAAACTGACGGTACACAAGAAACTAAAGTTTACGTAAACTGACATACATAACAGTAAATTGTTTCACATAAATAACAAAGTATCCACAATAAAGAAAACGCCCTTTCGTAAACATACCGCTTAAGTAATTATTTATCAAACATGATGTTTCATTTCTCATTGAGAGTTTTACGTGGCAATAAAAAAATCATCTATGTATGATGTCTTCAGTGGCCAGGAAAGCCGTACACAAAAAAAGGAACTGCATATAACTTCGTTTTGCATGAATATTTTACTACATTAGAACTAAATAATAGTGAGCAATATTTCACCATTTCAGGTAATCGAAATCACAGAACAGAGTTTAAGGTCTTAAGACATGATTAACTTTTCTTCCGATGTCAACAATTAATTGAATAAATGTGAAACACCTGCTTCTTGATTAAAAATATCGTCTTCGCCGTTATTCACGACAAAACAGAAGACATCTGTCTGTAATCACAAATTTCAAGAACAGTAGTCCTCTGTTTCTTGTTCGGAATGGCTGGCACGGTAGAGTGCAATCGAAAGATGTTTCACTTTCTGTTTTTCTGTCCACACAGATTAATTCCAATAGAATAGATATTGAGATTCTCAGATTGAAAAATTAGAAGCTTAAATTTTATTTTAATTTTCAAACAACTTTCACTTTTTATTAAAAGTTATATTTTTGTATTCAAGCAGGAACTGTCTCCTCAACTTACGAATTTAAATGTCCCACAATTGACGCTAATAATACAATACTAATACTTTGCTATAGTTCCATTAAAAATTATGTTTCGTAGTCATAGAATAACATAAGTTTATGTCTCGAATGATAAATTTCTGTCGCAGTTTTTAAACAAACATTGGAATGACTGATATTCTTATTTCTCCATGGTTGTTCGAGTTGCAAATATCATATCGTGAAATAAAAATTATTTTTTGAGAGTGATCATCAAGATGAATATTGCGATGAGAAATCACACAGAAGGTTTTTCAAGTAATGGTGAGTTTCTTTATTTTCTGTCACTTATTAACATGAAAATTCATCTATTTTAAAAAATGATTGCTATGGGATTATTTGGATAAATCTGATTAATTGAAACTGAAACTTCATTTTTATTGAAATGGAAGTAAAAGTAAATCCATGTGTAGACATGATAATGAATTCATGGATTTTTCATAAATTCTATATATTAATTTTAAAGGAAGTATATGATTTTTTTAGATAAATTGTTGGTAGACTTTTTTTTTCTGAAATGATTTGCAGGGTCAATTGTATGGTTTGAAATCCATTAATTATTGCTTTCAGTATTTAGGGAATTCTGTAAAAAATGTGGATGATGTGTAGTTACGAGTTTATATGTTATAGATACCGTAATACTGAAATATTTTCATGTAAAAAGTAAGTTCTGTTAATTATACATCTGTAAATGTTTGTATTGCATTTTATTTTCTGATAGTGTCAGATAAAAATGATTAAGAACATAAAAATGGTACAGAATTATTTATTTCAAAATCACAATATGGATCTATGAAAAGTAGATAATTCACATCATGCTGAACATAAAATTAAGTGATTAATATATGAAGTGTTTAACCCCTTCTTTCTCGGTATCACATGTCATACATTCGGCTCTTTTGTGCCCATACGCTATTTAAATCCATGATTAAGTCAACATAACAATTAATTTTGAATACAAAAATCACCTGGTCATGCTTAAATGTCTCGAGTATCCTTTACCATCTTAAATAGATTGAAATAATAAATAATTTATCAAATAGGTTGTGGCATCTAATTAGTAGTTTAATAAAAACATAAGGCAAGGGGTTTAAAGCACTTTATTTTATCCTTTATTCATTATTTCTTTTATAATTCTGGGTTCAGGTCTAGCTAATAAATCTGCATTTGTTAGTGTCCAAATTTGTCCTGGAAACATCTATAATATTCTTCGGTACTATTTCATTAGCAGGCCCTGTGGTCACCAAGCTTGAATCTTGGCACTATTTTGTGAGTGCCAACATTCTATGCACAGCATTTGCAATGAGAATTGTCACTAACATTTAGCAATTTCTCACAAAGATGTGGTATGTTTTTGTCTGTGGCCTCACTAACAGAATTGTATCCATTCTTAAATTAAAGGCTGTTTAAAAGATTTTTCATTGAAATGTAGTTGAATGTTCCCCTTGAGTTCGTTACCAATATAACAACCCATTTGGTCATCTCAAAACTTACAACCATCACCCGCAAATGGGCTGGCATATTGGGCAAACTCAAGGGGAATATTCACCAGATTTTAACCGAAATGTTTGCTACGCTGAAATACGGAGATAGGTTTTATATGTACTAATTTTATTCAAATCTATGACATTTTGGATTTAAGTGGGAGTGTAGTGGAGCTCACACTGGAACATAGTTCACACTGTTTTACTTTCTTCTGCTAGCTATACAAAGAGAAAGTGCTGTACTGTCAAAAGAATTTGAACTCGAGATTTGATGTTTGGAATATGCGGAATTATGACAGACAGTCAACCCTGTTTTCTGGTAAGGGAGTAAGACAGATTTCTGATGAAGGATTATGAAACCTAGCTTAGGTTACAGACGTACCAAAATTTCATTCTCGTGATTTCATATTCTAATTTTTTTTCAAAACTCGAGAGTTTGATGAATCTCCACGTTTTAGACCTCCCTGAGTCCGAAAAACACAATTTTGAAATTATGTCTGTCTGTCTGTGAACACGATAATTTGAAAACTATTAGAGCTACGGGAATGCAATTTGGTACATGGTCTGTAAACATAATTTGTAGGTTTCTATCAAATTTCATCAGGAATGTAGGTCTGTATCAAATTTTGTACCAAATCCGTTCAAGGGCTGACTGTCTGTCAGTCTGTATAATCGCATACTTGCGAACATGATAACTCCTAAATGCTATGACTTAGATAAATAAAAATTGCTTTGATGTGTGCTAATATTTATTGTAGATCCATGTCCAATTTTTATTTCAATCAGTTGAATAAAAGGCATTCAAATGGCATATTTGGTTTCTTTGCCATTCTACAATGCAAACAAAGGAACAACCAATTCGCTTTTGTCCCCACTTGTGTTAGGGAATGGTGCTTGGTGAGATACGAGAAAGTTTTGGGGGGACCACTCCCACAGGTTTTTATGAGAAATAAACAAGAAAAATTATAAAAACCTCCTTAAAACAGCATGATATTTGTCACCAGATTAGAGCTTTCTGGCACTGCTTATTTTGCAACTAAACCATTGATTATAAATGACTTTCCTCCCTACTGGGCCACAGGCTACTTGCACATGCCCTGATTTCTACCATACGGAAAAATATCTTACAATCATATTCTTTTAGTGGAACAAAGAAGAGCATGAAATCTTGCACATAGTTTCATTTTCACATAGCACGATTGCTTTGATGCTGCTGCCTGCTGCCGTTAATAAGGTTGTAACTGTGCTTTTTCCATGAATTTAATGGCTTATATTACCTAGTGCTCATTTGTACTCTACAAGTTATTTTCACCCAATAAAATCCAGCCTCCATTGAATATGTTGCTTCTGTCCAAACTGGGTCTTATTTCATAAAAGGAATAGTACTGATTTTTAGTAAATATTAACACATTAATCACCATGTGAATCAAATACAATTCATAATAAATCATTTGATTTTGTATGAATCAAATATGATTCATACCAAAAGTCTAATTAGATGGCATCTTCTCTACTCTGGTTGAGAGATAGCAGAGAAGGAGTCATCTAATTAGATAGTTCAAATATCAGGCATGAATCATGGCAGTGGATGTGCAAATATTTGTTTTAGTTTATAAATATTTCAATCAAATTCTTAAAGTCCTTCACTAATATTAATAGTTTAATTATGAGGAAGTTCTACCAAGAGTAGGGAAAAGTGGGATAAAACTGGGTACCTAAGACTCAAAAGCCTGTTGGAGCTAAACTATTCGACTTAGAGCTTGTCTAATTTTATTAAAATATTCATTGTTTATCAGATTACAATATATCTTTCAGAAAAGCCATAGTTTTACTCCTTTTTGTACCAATGATATTTTTATTTAAAAAAGTCATAACACTTGGTTTTACCCCACTAGTGGGGTAAAACCGGGTACACATGTTAACTCTATGGGAAATTAGGGAAACTCGATTTGCAGTGGAAAAGTAGCATACATTTTTATTTTTTATGATAAATTAAGAACATTAGTTACAAAATACACATGTAAAGCAGTTGTCTTCTTCCTCCACGTCACTACAACTTTTGTGGAGCCAGCTAAGACAGTTTCTACATTGTATTAACCCTTCACGTTTATTTAAATTAGAAAATATTTTATTAAAATATAAACAATCAACGTCTGATGTGTTTATATCATCTTCATCGGAGGAATCATCATCATTACTGACTGTCCTGGTCTTATACCACTTGGAGTACCTGGTTTTACCACGAGTGCAAAAAAACAAATTAGAACCGTGTAAATATTGGAATAAATCTTTATTGTTTGATAGGGTATTAATCCTTAGCAAATGTATAATAAGCTGTAATAAGTATAGTTTTATGACTGTAATGATTATTAAATAAGGATGGTTTAAAATCAAACGAGCATTAGAGAGTTGACGTCGTAAAACAAATAAATCTTCACAGACGCAGTTATTTGAACAGCAAACATCACGCCACTATTATTGTTCCTTTTTCTTGACTAGCAGAGTGTAATTCAGTATTTGTCCAATAGAAAAGAGAACTAATAGCACCAGAATCAAGGGTACCCCACTCTCCCATACATGTAAAAACACATTTAAATATAATATAGACACATAAATTTTTTAACACATAATATTCAGAAAGTGATTTTAGTTTGCTTATAATATTCAAAAAGTGATTTTAGTTTGTGATATGGTAATTAATTAGGATATTATTTTTTTGAAGCTAGATGGAAGATATTGATGATAAAATCTTTATTTCATTTTTATAAATAAGACAGTGCTGTGGGACAAGTATTAGCTGTATGAAAAACTGTAGTGTGTGTAAGCAACACACATACAATATACAGTTTCGTACAATATTTTTTTGTACAATCGATAATGATGTGTCTGCAGCTAGACTTGCAGTCACCACATATGCTCTAGGAAGACACAGGGAGATAAGCTATCTAACAATAGCAAGAGATAACCAGAAAAGTGATAACATTCATCTTGGACAGGGATTCCCAACCTTTCTTCTCTCGCATACCCCTTGAT